>JAJDFG010000806.1:12500-67500 GCA_021039105.1 Scomber colias
CTCTTCCCCTCCTCCTCCTCCCCTCCTCCCCCTTCACCCCCCACTACTCTGTGCTTTCAATAGTAGAAACATTGATTCATCATTAAAGAGGTAGAGAAACCCCGGGCAACATGCACTGAGACCACAGAAATACAATCACACCTTTCTACACATGACACTTCTCATTATAACACACTTCAATCCAACTTGACGGCTGTTTGTTGTGGCTGTATTTGCGACGGCGACCAAAAGAAAAGAAGAATGAAAAGATTAATTTCAGTTCATGAATTTTTGCTCTTATACTCTGTGAGAGAGCTCGGTGCTTCTCTACGCTGACAGTCGAATTAATCAAAGATGACAACTGAGGTTCGTTTCTGAATGTCAAGATGTCCCTGCGCTTGATTAATGGCAGTAAGTGTAATCAGTCTGAAATGAGATCCAATGAAGACACACACACACACACACACACACACACACACACACACATACACACATGCATACACACACACCTGAGCGTCCTCCTGTGCATGTCTTCCTCTGTGATCCCGACGTAAGTGAGCGTTTCATTCCACACTGGATTCAGAGAGTTACGAATGGTCTTGGTTTTCAGCTTGTTGGCCTGAAGGAGAAAAAGCAGCAGAAAGATAAATTAAAGTCGATACTGTCCTTCACAGAACTGGGTTTTAATCCTTTTGGTATTTTTCTCTCCTGATTTTTTTTGGAGACAAACTTTCAATTCATTGAAACCAAATCCAACTACAGTTTAAGATTCAATTGAATTAAACTTGTCTGACTCGAGAGGACACATCTTCTGCCATTTCCAGCTCTGTAATCAGATTGAGGGGCTCTACTGGAAAATCTTTGCATGATTATAATTAGTAGTATAAGTATTAGTATTACTACTACTAATAATAATGATCAGTTCCTTTTTTGCATTATTTATTTATGGCATTACTTATTAATGGGAACAGACCTCATAAATAAATAATGATATATGAAGCATGTGACTTAAAAGGTACATAATTTGCACATTTAATGTTCAGTTCAGTTGCTTTTATTGTCCTTTAAGGGAAACGTGACTTGCAGACAGGTTTAAAAAAAGTATCAAAAACATCACGTCATATATGTACGAACAAGACAAATCACAAGCAACAATCAAGTCTGGCTGAATTAAAACTGAATTGATGTCTATATTGTTAAAATATTAAAACTCAGGTTCTCATTTGTGGGACTTGGAAGCTTTTCTGTTATATAATAATAATAATAATAATAAAGTGAATATCAGGAATAATGGAACGATGGACTCAAACACTGTAAAATGCATTTTTCTGACAGTTTCTTGATAAATTGAGACAATAATCTGCATGTTATAAATAATTACCTGCAGCTCTGATTTAATTAATTGAGGCTTTTTCAGCAAAGGAACCACAATGCAACTGTTCCGCTTCTGGCATTCCTATAAATACCACCTAACAAGTCTCTGCTTATTCTGTGACCCACCCACCACTTCTTCTTCTTCTTCTTCTTTCCACTTGTATTCTTCATCTCTTTAGTTAGTTAGGTCCTGAGGGAGGAAGGAGGAGGACGGTCCCTGCTTGTGAAACCTTCATGTGTTTCAGTTTGAACACACACTGTTGACGGTCCCTGCTGTCTTTTTAAATGTTTTCTCGCTCTCTCCATCACTGCCCAGTCTTCACATTCATCAACCTCATCGACTTCAACTCCTCCCATTAAAATCCTGCTGTAGAGTTCCAGCTCCACAGACTTTTCACAAGACTTATCATCTGTATAATAAACTATCAATTTTACTTCCTTCCTTCCTTCGCTCATCTCTCCTGAATTAAATCTTTCTTAATGACTAAGAAAATAAGAAGACTTCCGAAAGCTATGAAAACGACCATCAGACATATGATCATATTATCACATGACCATGTTCAGGTTGGGTTGAAACCTTCATGTGTTTCAGTTTGAACTAGGGCTGTCAAACAATTAATTTGTTTAATCGAGATTAATCGCAGAATTTCCATAGTTAATCACGATTCATCGCGTTTTGAATTGCATGTTTAAAATCCTGTTATTTTCCATTTGAAGGCAGTTTTAAGCCCATAATGTAAAGCATTTCTTACCAGAGTGTCTTAACTGGGAATCAATCACGGCTCTGCTGCGACTCCCACACTCCAAAATGGTCCTTTGGTGGAGCTGAGGCTGGCTTGGCTGCACCTGGGTGTTTAGCGTGGAGGTGCTAACTCAAACTCCACGTACTCCGGTGGTAGTTAAACTCCGTTTGACACAGGTTGCATTTTACTTTTGACTTGTCAACTGAAGCGTCTGGAAGTGTTTTAAAGTTAAACAAGCCGTTCAAAAGTCCAGTAGCTCTCTTACTTTCCATCAGCGCGGTAGGTTTACTGCAGGAGGCCACTTCAAAGCATAGCGCTACAGCTAGAGGAGCCGTCTACGGGGGAGTAGAAGGGACAAAAAGGCTTGCAGCATTAAAATGTGATTTAAAAAAATTAACGTGTTATGGATTGCATTAATCTAATCACGATTAACGCATTAACGCTGACAGCCCTAGTTTGAACACACGTTGTTGACGGTCCCTGCTGGTGAAACCTTCATGTGTTTCAGTCTCACCTTACAGGCTCCAGGCAGCAGGTGCAGTTTGACGTACGGGTCGGCTAAACCGTTGAAGTCCATGGGCTTCAGACCCTGCAGAGACGAGAGGGGAGGAGGGGAAGAATGAAGGAAAAATTAGAGAAAGAGGAAGGAAGGAAGGAAGGAAGGAAGGATATGTAATATGTTATCTCATTTATCCAGCAATCAAACTTTTATAAATCCACTCCTGAGCTTTTCCTCATCTCTCAGGTCTTCTTCTTATAAACAGTGTAAAGACTGAATCAGGGTGGGTTAGGGTTGGGTTCTTTTTTTTTAAATTGGAGGGATCAAATGAATCTTTCTAACCTCACGAGCGGTTCACAGATCATGAAAAATTGCTCCTAAATTTCTCGCAACAGCTTTGACATTTGCAGCAACGGCAGTTTTTTTTTTCTCTCTCTCTTCCCTCGAGGTTTCTAATGAGGCCTAGTGAACAGAAAAACTGTGCTGTGACCTTCTAGACGCACCGCTCTAAAAACGGTTTCTCACATGTGAATGAAGACAGACGCACATCTATATTATAATGTGTTTTAAATAATGACACTCTGCAGCTGCAGTATGTAGTATAGAAGTATGTAGTATAGAAGTATGTAGTATAGAAGTATGTAGTATGTAGTATGTAGTATAGAAGTATGTAGTATGTAGTGTAGAAGTAAGTAGTATGTAGTATGTAGTATGCGGTTTCTAACACAGTCAGTGTGTGTTCAGGTATCTGCCATCATCTCAAACTCATCTCAATGCCTGCGTTCCTGCAGCATTCCTGCAGCGGTCCTGCAGCGTTCCTACAGCGTTCCTGCAGCGTTCCTGCAGCGGTCCGACGCTCTGCCGCCTCTCGTCTCACCTCCCAGTGTTTAACATCACCTCCCAGACTCAGAGTGACCCGACTGACTCACACACACAAAACTAACTTGCGTCGGCCATTATATGATTTAAATCTCTATTTATATTACGCTTCATGCACTGATGGGAAGTTTACTCAGGAAATAACAGAATAATCTGTACGGAGGACGGAAATGTCACGAGTCACAGTGGCTCAATAAACCTGAGCTTCCACTGAAAAGACGTGATTAATATGTTCCACTGCAGACTGTAGTTCTCTGAGAGGAGGACGAGGTACATCCATCTGATTTATGTTCTCAGATGGAAACCTGCAGGTGATTCTAGTGCTGTGGGAAGGGTTAGGGTCAGGCTTTTATTTCTCTGTATGTCTCTTTTACACGAAGGACCACAACTCATCATTAACTCATCAACCAAGCATTGTCTTCATTTATTGTTTGGTCCATAAAACATCAGAAAACAGTAAACACTGGAGCTTAAGGATAATTTTCTAAATCTATCATGAAGTGCAGTGAAAATATATTTTGTTCACAATTAAATGTGTCAGATGTCCATATGAACAGTAAGAGGTTTTCCTCTCTGCAATCATTCCTCCTGTTCATACTGAATATTAAAAGATCTGCTTCTAATGTGCTTCCAGTGTTTAGTGATGGAGGACTGTATCACAGTGTTTCCACACAGTCATTTAAAGTCTCTGATCAGCTTCTATTGAGCTTCATCAGTGTGAGTTAGTCATATCAGTGATATCTGACACATTTACAGTCTTTTTAGCATAGCTTAGTGTTTCCTGTTTCTCTGTGGTGGAAGTATAGTAACAAAAAGACTTTGCTACTAAAAACACTGTAACGCTGAAACATAGAAGATGAAGATTTGACTCATTTGGACGCTGAAGCTTCATATTAGCTTCACATCAACTTTATAATCCATGTTTCCACAGAAGGAGGACTGTGGGTTTAGTCCTCCATCACACTAAACATGATGAAGGATCTAATGCTCAGTATGAACAGGAGGAATCAATACAGACACATGAACTTGAAGTTGTGAACACGGCCTTTAAATGGTTAAAGCTGTAAAACTGTGACCTTATTTGACTAAACACATCTCAGTACCTGCAGGTATTCTTACCTTGGCCCGCAGCACAGTGCAGTGCAGCTCACTGGAGCTCCGCTCATATCTCAACTCAAACTCCAGCGTTCCCAGAGCAGCTGAGGAAAGAACACATGAAAACAGAGAGACAATTATCATAACTCATAAAATATCATGATTTACAGTCGCACCAGTGGACAAAATGATCTTGTTTAGAACGTGTTGGAATAAATTGAAAGCATGCGAGAGAACAGAGATATCTGCAGCACACCATGCATTCAGACGGCGGAAATCCAATTTAGTGGAGCAGCACCTGTCACATGAATCTGAGCAGAACTCATCACACGTCAACACGCTAAAGCCTCTTAGAAGCACATTCATCAGAGCCGGTGACGAGCGTGCATACATACTGCATGAACAATGACACAGATGTTCATACATGTAACACACACCACACACAAGCTGCTGTTCCTCCAGTGCAGTGACATCAGGTTTACTGTAGGACTCACAGGGATTAACAGACATTATCTCAAATACCAACAAACTGCTTCTACAGGTCAACATGTGTTATCATTCATGCTCTACTTCAAACAAATGCAGACGTCACCGCTCCACAATGATGAAATCTGTCGAGGAATCATCATCTGCACAAAGAAGACACCCAGATAAAACGTGTTCTTTGTTACTGAGAGCTCTTTTATGTTTGATCAAAGCCTGGAGTTTTAGTTACGTGAGACAAACCGTCAAACATGACGCTGCGCTCCTCCCTCAGGCTCTTCCTGCTCTGATGAATCTGAAGCCTCATTATTAAAAACAAAAGGAAATCATCCAACAGTGACTGCAAAACAAATACATACATGTTAATGAGGAAATAAAAAGGGGAGAAAACCTCTAATGAGTCTTTGCTTTACTGTGCGTCAGACGAGCCAGCATCATTCACCACTATTTATTTTCCTGTTGTCACTAAAGTGCAAGCGGAGAGGATGAAGGTGTGATCTGTTCCCTGCTCGCTTCTCCTTCACATCTCATTCTTCTTCCTGAGAGTGATGCCTGATAACCTGAGAGCCCATTCACAAACATTCAGTGCGTCTCTGCAGCTTTGGTCACGTTTCAGCTTCAGTCTGCAGCCTCGTCACTAAAACACCAAGATCTGTGTTCTGCATTATTAATGTCATTTTAACATAAAGGCATGAATCATGTATTAGTTTGTGGGAGCTGAACTGTGAGGTAAACAGGTGGAGGGATGACTGTGTGTATTGTGGCTGTTTGTGGTTATTGATCACAGCAGAGTGAATGCAGCATCACTGCAGCTCCACTTTGGTTCAAATCATCCTCAGACTGAAAGTAGCTCACTGATGCTGCTGCCTTCAGCTCTGCCTGCAAGAATTACACTTTATTAACCCTCCTGTTGTCCTAGAGTCAAGGGAGGAAGAAGGAAGGAAGGAAAGGAGGAAGGAAATGAGGGAGGGAGGAAGAAGGAAGGAAAGGAGGGAGGAAGGAGGGAAGGAAAGGAGGGAGGGAGGGTGGAAGGAAAGGAGGGAGGGAGAAAAGAGAGAGAGAAGGAGGTAAAGAAGGAAAGGAGGGAGGAAAGAAGGAGGGAGGAAAGAAAGAGAGAAGGAGGTAAGGAAGGAAAGGAGGGAGGGAGGGAGGGAGGAAAGGAGGGAGGAAAGAAAGAGAGAAGGAGGTAAGGAAGGAAAGGAGGGAGGAAAGAAGGAAGGAGGGAGGAAAGAAAGAGAGAAGGAGGTAAGGAAGGAAAGGATGGAGGGAGGAAGGACAGGAGGGAGGAAAGAAAGAGAGAAGGAGGTAAGGAAGGAAAGGAGGGAGGGAGGAAAGAAAGGAGGGAGGAAAGAAGGAAGGGAAGGAGGGAGGGAGGAAGAAGGAAGGAAGGAAGAAAAGGAGGGAGGGAGGAAAGAAGTCCTTCCTTCCCTTCCTTCTTTTTAATGATCCGGCCCACATGAGATTAAATTGTTCTGCATGTGGCCCTTGAATGAAAATGACTTTGACACCTCTGCTCTACAGTATCATTAAATAAGTGTTTTGACTGATTATGATTATTATAATAATGTCTGATATGGCTTTTGCACAAAAATAGCTAAGTCACAATTTAGATTCTTATTCAAATAAGATGAAACTTAGCTTTGCAACACACACAACCTGTATATGAACATAGACTTATGGATTCTTATTAAAGGAGCTATAATTTATAAAATGACTAAAAGCATATTTATTAAAGAGACTGAATTTAGACTGAAACCAGAATGACTATTTGCAAACAAGGACAGACTCAGTATTTCTGTAGAGAAGTTGAGGCTTCTTGAATTGGAGTCAGTTGAGCAGCTTGTAGAAATTTAAGACCCTAAAGCAGGGGTGTCAAACATGCGGCCCATGGGCCAGAACCGGCCCGCCGAGAGGTCCAATCCGGCCCACTTTAGTTATTGCTCCCTTCCTTCCTTTCTGTCTTCTTTTTCTTCCTTCCATCTTTCCTTCCATCTGTCCTTCCTTCCTTCTTTCGTGTCTTCTTTTTCTTCCTTCCTTCCTTCTCCTCCTTCTTTTCATTCCTTCCTTCCTTGTATCTGTCCTTCCTCCCTTCTTCCCTTCCTTCCTTTCTGTCTTCTTTTTCTTCCTTCCTTCTTTCATGTCTTCTTTTTCTTCCTTATTTCCTTCCTTCCTTCCTTCTTTCATGTCTTCTTTTTCTTCCTTATTTCCTTCCTTCCTCCCTGTCTTCTTTTTCTTCCTTCCTTCTTTCCTTCCTTCCTGTCTCATTTTCCTTCCTTCCTTCCTTCCTTCCTTCCTTCTTTCTATCTGTCCATCTGTCCTTCCTCCCTTTCTTCCTTCCTTCCTTCCTTCCTTTTAATGATCCGGCCCACGTCAGATTAAATTGGACAGTATGTGGCCCTTAAATGAAAATGAGTTTGACACCTCTGCCCTAAAGCCTCAAGATGTGTAGCTGCTGATTGGTTCAACACTGTTAGGACACTTTTATATTGATCATGATTACGTGTCAAAGCTCACAACTTAGAACCAGACAGAAACATCGTGCTGAGTCATGCAAACAGGCGACTCCTGCAGCAGCCAGGTCGAACTTTCATGTTTCTGCAGACAGATGCACACACACACAGACACACACACACACACACACACACAGACACACACACAGACACATGCCAACAGTGAGGCTCACTGCAGTCGTCACTGTCCGAGCTGTTGATCTCCACCGATGTGTCTATGCTGCTGGTGAGCGACAGCAGTCCGCCCCCGCCCGCCCGGCAGTGAGGCAGCAGAGGCGACAGCAGGTGAGTCCCGCCTGAGCCGGAGGCCGCGGAGCCGGGGCTGAGCGACGGCGGGGAGACGGCCGGGGTTGGGGAGATGGGGATGGGGGAGGTGGGGGACAGGCGGGGGAAGTAGGCGGAGATCTGTCGGATGGGTCTGATGGGGCCGGGGCAGACGTCAATGGCCATGTGTTCCTGGATGGAGATGCTGAGCTTCTTTCCTCTCCGCACCGTCATAGAGTCTTAAAACAGCACAGAGACACATGTTTAGTAGGGCTGCTCCATTACGGGAAAAAATCATGATCACGATTATTAAAACGATTTTTTTCAAACCTTAGAAACATGCTGCATTTATTGCCCATTCAGCTTAATTAATTTTTCTCTCCTAGCAGCAGCCTTTTATCTGCAGCTTAACGCAACACACAGCAGAAAATGTGCAGGTATATTAGTGCTGAGCGAGTTACCATGACGACAGTTCACACAACAGATCCTGGTTTTTAATAATTAGTCAGTAACGTCTGACGCAGGCTGGAAACTCTGCACTTTTATTTACAGTTAAAACATTTTACTGTGTTTCAGCTTCTGTCAAACTAACCACAGACTGTATAAAAGAAATGGACGTAACATCCGTGACGTCACCCATTGGTTTGTGGACTGCTGCTTGGAAGCCAATAGTTTCTAATCTAGGCAGCACCATCTTGAAAATTTCAGGTGCATGCTGGGAAAAATAAAAACACGGATTCTACTTATATGGGCATGAGGCGGGGCCGTGGGTGGAGCGGGGAGGTTGCTATGGTTACGAGGGCTGGATCTGGAGGACATTGGTCAATCAACCTGTCAATCAGGACGTAGCCACGCCCTAATGCATACCCTGCTTTATCGTCACATATAAAATCAGGGAGGCCAAAATGTCCCAAATGAACATCATACGGCATTGAAGAAGGCTTTAAACTAGCGATTGAGACCATAAACACATTTTGAAAACGTTTACTGCTGCCCTCACACATGAGGATCTTTAGGGAGGGAAAATAAAGATGTTTTAAGGTGTGACGCTGTGGTTAATGTCTAGTTTACTTGATTAGAACTATGTAAAGATCATGGTTTTGGGTCAAATCATCACTGGAGACAAGTTTTCAAATTCCTTAAAGATATGCAACCTTTGCTGCCATGGCAACAGTGAACACCACGATTAACTGACATGAGCAAGATTAAGTCGATTAGAGTTTCTAAAAGTCGGTTTGGATTATTTTTCGATTAATTGCCCAGCTCTAGTCTCAAGTCAACAGGACTCCAGTCAGTTCCCAAGACAAGATAAAAAGGTCCTCAGAGCCACAAGTCAAATGAGTCTTCATGTCAGCAAAAACCATCAAGTCCAAAACCCTAAATGTTCTGGTTTGAGTCCCAACAACTCATTAACCCTTTATTGGGCAAATAATTATATTTGGTAACTTCTGTAAATATCCCAAAATATCCTTCCTTCCTTCCTTCCTTCCTTCCTTCCTTCCTTCCTTCCTTTCCTTCCTCCCTGCCTTCTTTCTTCCCTTCCTCTTTTCCTTTCTCCCTCCCTCGTTCCTTATTTCCTCCGTCCTTCCTTCCTTTCCTTCCTTCCATCTGTCCTTCCTCCCTCCCTCCTTCTCTCCTCCCTTCCTTCCTTCCTTCCTTCCTTCCTTCCTTCCTTTCAATGAGTGTCCTATAAAGGGTTAAGTTCCCTTCAATAAATGTAAAACCAGAATCTAGGAACAAAGTGGACCCACAAAGCAAACAAACAGTTTTTAACTAAATGTTTTCAGTAGTTTTTGGACATCAGCAAAGGTCTACAGCATAGAGGAATAAGATACATCAGGCTGTGATACACAACACAATACACAATACTCAGTAGTTCAGTTCATTGTTGGTCTGGATCCAAAGTAGGCATGGGCCGGTTACCGGTTTCAAGGTTAACCACGGTATGAAAAAGTCACGGTTTCAAAACCACTAAAATGTTCCGTCACACCGTTCCTGTGGTATACGGTCTGTGGGTATGAGCAGGTTTTTATTTAAATGTGACGTCTCGTCAGAGAGAGAGTGGAGGTCCCTCAGGTCGCGTGCAGCTGCAGCGTAAAGTCCAACCCCTCCCGTACTCCTCCGCTTGCTGTTACAAGCAGGTAGCTCTGCAGGCTGTATGATGGCTGAAGGAGGCGAGCCCCCCAAACTTTCCCCCCGTCTAAAAGACCAAGTACCAAAAATATTTTTTTTTGTTTTTAAATACAGACATTTCAAACTATCACTTTCTATAGCCGTAATCATAAAACCGTGAAACCGTGATATTTTTACCTGAGGTTATCATACCGTCAGAATCTCATACCGGCCCAGGCCTAATCCAAAGATTTGTTGACACTGAACTCAAAGCCAAGCTGACAGACACATCACACCTCACACCTCACAGTTTGTGTGAACCTGACAGTTTAACATTTCCGCCTCTGCAAGAGTCATCGTGGGAAAACAGCGGCCATTTGATACTAAACAGACCCGCCTATTCTCATTTTGTCAGCAGCACATCTGACAATTTAGCCCCAACAGCAGCCCCCGTGGCCCGCTGCAGGTATCTGACAGCAGGCGTCTAATGAGGAGTGCGTGTGTGTGAGGGCCTGACACATGAAAAGACAGAAATAAAATTGAATGCGTATGAAAAAGATGGAGACTGCAAGAGTGTGTGTGTCACAGTGTGATGCTGAAGGAAAATGAAACAAGTGCACAGAAAATAACTCACCAGGCAGTTTAACAACCACTGTGCTGTAAGTCGGTGGTCCTCTAACTTTTTCATGTCAACGACCCCGAAACTGACACAGACCCCTATCTGGTAAGATTTTGGCTTTTAGATATTGTATAACAGGAAGTGCATGAAATCCATGAACACAATAGTTAATTGTGTTCTGGTTGGAATTATAGTAAAAATAAATGATTCTCCTTTCTTCTGGAGACTCCCTAGAACAGAGGAGTCAAACACATTTTCATTCAAGGGCCACATACAGACTAATTTAATCTAATTTGGGCCGGATCATTGAAAAGATGGAGGGAAGGAGGGAAGGAAGGAAGGAAGAAAAGACGTACGGAAGGAAGGAAGAAAAGAAGGAAGCAAGGAAATAAGAAGGGAAGGAAGGAAGGAAAGACAGACAAAAGGAAGGAGGGAAGAAAGGCAGGAAGGACAGACAGACGAAAAGAAGGAAGGACAGAAGGAGGAAAGGGAGGAAGGAAGGAAAGAAAGAAGGAAGGTAGGAAGAACAAGAGGACAGAAAGAAGGAAGGACGAACGGGAGGAATGACAGGTGGAAGGAAGGAAAGAAGGAAGGGTGGAAGAACAAGAGGACAGAAAGAAGGAAGGACGGACGGGAGGAAGGACAGGTGGAAGGAAGGAACGAAGTAAGGAAAAAAGGAAGGTAGGAAGAACAAGAGGACAGAAAGAAGGAAGGAAGGAAAAAAGGAAGGAAAGTGGGCCGGATTGCACCCCTTGGCGGGCCGGTTCTGGCCCACGGGCCTCATGTTTGACACCCCTGCCCTAGAACCTCCTCAAGAACCTCTTAGAAGCTGCAAACAATAAGCATGTAAAGGACCAGAACCACCCAAGGGTGCAAACACAGCTCCATAATGAGGTTTCCATATTCCTGCACATACTGCCTATTTCATGAGCCTCAGACAGAGCAGTTAAACATCACTGAACCTCTGAGGGGAAAATAATTCTGCTTGCTTCGCCCTGCAAGAAGCCTTCTTCTCACAGACAGGTCTGTCACACAGTTCAGTGACCAGGATCGCTCCACTATACCGCAGCGTTAGGCCTGATTCTTCTCTCTGTTTTTGGCACATTTGCACCACTAGAAGTCTTCAGAATCAGTTATTAATACTTCCTTATTGCAGTGTAACATGGGGGTACAGACGACTATCACTGGATTACTTTAATACTGAAGAAAATTTAAAAAATGTGAAGATTGTCAAGCAAGTTCTGGATTTACAGGAGCGTCTTTATTCCATCCTTTTTCAATAAGACAAGCCAATATTCTCTCTTTTCTCTCTGTGTTTCCTCTCCACCAGCTCCTGAGGGAAATATCTAAACCCTCCACTATGTTCAGCAGCTAGTCTCCAGATAACTGTGTGTGTTGGTGTTTGGTGCTGAGCAGGAAGTGAACAGTGACGCTATGAGAGCAGCTGAGAGTGAAGCAGAACAGTAAAGCTGCAGTTCAACAATGAGCTGAAACTCAACTAGAAAGCTTCTTCTAAAGAGTCTCTGATAATTCTCTGCAGGTTGGAAACTTGTCAATAAAGAACAAAAATTGCCTGCAAAAACTTGTGAAAGAAGCCAGTAAAATAATTGGCATGCAGCAGCGTTCTCTCTCAGAGATCTTTGACAGGCTTGTTTTTAAAAAAGCACGGTCAATCTTGTCCAGCTCTGATCACTTCTGGAGGAATTCATTCCCCTGACATCTGGACGGAGATTTAAACCTCGAGCACCAACAAATAGGTTCAAATGTTCTTTTGTCCCCACATGCTATCAACACAGTTAACCTGTACAAACCCTAAAAACATCATTTCTTATTTTTATTCGGATTGAAATTGTTCTTATCAAGTTTGGTTGTGTTGTATGTCGCTGGTTGTTGTGTTAGTTGTTTTTTGTTACTGTCACTGCAAACCCCATTTCCCCTCGAGGGAAAATAAAGCTCTGAACTGAACTGAACACATGACGCAGTAAAACCTGCAGGATTCAGCAGGAAACTGTTTAACCATCAGAAATGTTCTTCAGATGGTTCAAAACTGATCTGGCGCCACCTGTGGCCACTGGTGGTAACTACAAGTGTGTTTTAATACTGTAGCTCAGGTTTGTGATTTTCTTCCTTCTGTCCTTCCTCCCTCCTTCTCTCTTTCTTTCCTTCCTTCATCCTCCTTTCTTCCTTCCTCTCTCTGTTCTTCAGATGGTTAAAAACTGTTTTAGAAACTCCCAATAAAACGCTTTTCAGACGTTGGAATTGGAAACTTTCAGAAATCAATGTCATAATTGTGATCACTTCATGTAGAAGCTGGTCAGCAGGAAGTGAACAGTGACACTATGAGAGCAGCTGAGACTGAACCAGCACAGTAAAGCTGCAGCTAAACAATGAAACTCAACTAAAAAGCTCCTTAAAGCTGAGAGGAAGCTGCAGAGTCTCCGATTATTCTCTGTAGGTTCAAACACATTACACACTGTCAGACTGTGGTAGAATGAAACATATTGACTGTAACTGGTTTAACTACAGTAGCTGGTTTAATTACAGTAGCTGGTAAGCCAATACATCATATCATTGAATGAAGGGGAGAAAAAGCTCTTTGTGTTTCCTGCCAGGTCCTCTGAGTGCACTGTGGTCATTAGTAGTCTGTAATTACTCATTATTACTCAAGGCAAAAATTAAAGACTCGACAATCCAAAAAAACCTCAAGTGCTATATTCAAAGAGCTGAAGAGTCATGGAGACGAGCAACACGATCTGCTGGGAGTCTGATCATCCTCTGGTCAGATGCATCAGCGGACAGACTGGATGTATTGTCTCATGAGAGAGGAGCGCCTCATTGTCATTTGCGGGTCAAAGTGGTCCATCTGTGAAATTCGGGAACAGGCTGAGGGATCACGCCTCTTGTGGTGTCTGACAGTCATCCTTACAAAGCCACAACATGACGCCTGTTAGCAGATTCTTTGTTAGAGGAGACAGAACAAGAACATCCTCCTTTCTTCCTTCCTTCCTCCTTTCCTTTCTCCCTTCTCTCCTAAATTCCTTTCTCTTTTCGTCCTTACTCCTTTCCGTCCTTCCTTCCTTCCTCCCTCCTTACTCCTTTCCTTCCTTCCTTCCTCCTTCCTTCCGTTCCTCCCTTCTCTCCTAAATTCCTTCCTCTTTTCGTCCTTACTCCCTCCCTCCTACCTCCTGTCCTTCCTTCCTTCCTTCCTCCTTCCTTCCGTTCCTCCCTTCTCTCCTAAATTCCTTCCTCTTTTCGTCCTTACTCCTTTCCTTCCTTCCTCCCTCCCTCCTTATTCCTTTCCTTCCTTCCTTCTCTCCTTCCTCTTTTCCACGTTCCTCTTTTCCTTCCTTCCTTCCTTCTCTCCTTCCTCCTTTCCTTTATTCCTTCCTCCTATCCTTCCTTGACCAACAGGAGGGTTAAAACGATGTTGGCACAAGGGGAGAACTCCTCACTCTGTTCTTATTGCAGGTAAAAGACTCGGCTTCAGCCTCGTTATGGATTTGCCACAGAGCGTTTTTAAAGAGGGAACACAGTTACCCAGCGAGGGTTTCCTCCAATCAGCAAACTATATTTCACATTGTGTAAGTTTCTCCTGCTGGTTTAATGTCTTCAGCTGCTCTAACGTCTGATTTCATCCTCTCCTGTCATGAACAAAGCTGTGCGGTTTAATGTAGAAAATCAAGGCGACACGTTTGATAATTGGAACCTGCTGTTCAACATCACGAGTTAATAAGAATTTATCCCTTTAACACATCACTTAAAGTTATAATTCATGTTACATCAAACAGTGGTATTGAGTTGTGAAGTGGAAGGAGATATTTTCTGGATGCTGACAGTAAAACTAATTATTTTTTCTCAGATAAATGTTTTTCTCTCTTCTACTGTTTGGATCAACCAGGTGGGGAGTTCTGGTCCTCTGAAATGAGGCCAACCAGGAAGTAACTTAGAGCTGCATTCTACCAAAAGGCCACCAGGGGGCGACCGTCTCTATACAAGTCAATGGAGAATTCACCAACTTCTCACTTGATTTCTAACCTCAGTAAACGTTTTCAAAATGTGTTTATGGTCTCAATCGCTAGTTTAAAGCCTTCTTCAATGCAGTATGATGTTCATTTGGGACATTTTGGCCTCCCTGATTTTATATGTGACGATAAAGCAGGGTATGCATTAGGGCGTGACTACGTCCTGATTGACAGGTTGATTGACCAATGTCCTCGAGATCCAGCCCTCGCAACCATAGCAACCTCCCCGCTCCGCCCACGGCTCCGCCTCATGCCCATCTTCCTTCGTCTTTTCTCCCTTCCTTCATTCGTTCCTTCCTCCCTTCCTTCTTTCCCCAATTCCTTCCTTCCTCTTTCCTCCCTTCCTTCGTTCCTTCCTCATTTCCTTCCTCCCTCCCTCTTTTCCTCCCTCCCTTCCTTCCTCCTTTCCTTCGTTCCTTCCTCATTTCCTTCTTTCCCAATTCCTTCCTTCCTCTTTCCTCCCTTCCTTTGCTCCTTCCTTCCTTCCTTCCTTGACCTGAGCACAACAGGAGGGTTAAGTGAAATACTGATTCTTAATTTTGATTGACAACCTCGCTATTTAAAAATATTAAGTCATATGAATAAAACTGTCATTATTAAACGTATCCTGTAATGATTATAATTAGCCATAATTCTGTGACTTTTTGTTGTCTTATCACTCACAGAAGATTCTGCATGTATTTTTTTTTTTTTTTTTGGGGGGGGGGGGTGTTTCAGACGACTGGCTCTCCTCCGTAGTCATGTTTAATTCAGGAAGGAACAACATTTATCAGCTGAAACATTCTCCCACATGAAAGTGAAATCTGGTGCGCGTCCAGTGACTGATATTCAGCCACAGTGGGATTACTAGTGAGACTCAGCAGTGGAGAGTTTAAGCTGAGGGAAAGCTCTGTATGAGTATGCTAATGAAGACACATGAAACGCTGCCCTATCTCACCTGCCAGTCACTCACACTTCCTTCACTCTGCACACAGCTCCGTGCCTCCCTCTGTGTTACTTGTTGTTGTCCTTTCTGTCTGTAGATATGTTGGCCGCTTCCCTAACAGTCTCTCTCTCACCTGCTGTGTGACTGTGGAGAAGTGAATACTGACCCGAACACTGAGAGACAGAGAGGGACGGACAGTGGAGGAAGTACTGAGACCCTTCACTTCAGTAACAGTAACAATACAACAATGTAGTTAAAGTGTTATAGTAAAGTACTGCAGTATTATAGTGATGTAGTATGCAGTATTACAGTAAAAGTACTGCAGTATTATAGTGATGTAGTATGCAGTATTACAGTAAAAGTACTGCAGTATTATAGTGATGTAGTATGCAGTATTACAGTAAAAATACTGCAGTATTATAGTGATGTAGTATGCAGTATTACAGTAAAAGTACTGCAGTATTATAGTGATGTAGTATGCAGTATTACAGTAAAAGTACTGCAGTATTATAGTGATGTAGTATGCAGTATTACAGTAAAAGTACTGCAGTATTATAGTGATGTAGTATGTAGTATGCAGTATTACAGTAAAAGTACTGCAGTATTATAGTGATGTAGTATGTAGTATTACAGTAAAAGTACTGCAGTATTATAGTGATGTAGTATGCAGTATTACAGTAAAAGTACTGCAGTATTATAGTGATGTAGTATGCAGTATTACAGTAAAAGTACTGCAGTATTATAGTGATGTAGTATGCAGTATTACAGTAAAAGTACTGCAGTATTATAGTGATGTAGTATGCAGTATTACAGTAAAAGTACTGCAGTATTATAGTGATGTAGTATGCAGTATTACAGTAAAAGTACTGCAGTATTATAGTGATGTAGTATGTAGTATGCAGTATTACAGTAAAAGTACTGCAGTATTATAGTGATGTAGTATGTAGTATTACAGTAAAAGTACTGCAGTATTATAGTGATGTAGTATGCAGTATTACAGTAAAAGTACTGCAGTATTATAGTGATGTAGTATGCAGTATTACAGTAAAAGTACTGCAGTATTATAGTGATGTAGTATGCAGTATTACAGTAAAAGTACTGCAGTATTATAGTGATGTAGTATGCAGTATTACAGTAAAAGTACTGCAGTATTATAGTGATGTAGTATGCAGTATTACAGTAAAAGTACTGCAGTATTATAGTGATGTAGTATGCAGTATTACAGTAAAAGTACTGCAGTATTATAGTGATGTAGTATGCAGTATTACAGTAAAAGTACTGCAGTATTATAGTGATGTAGTATGTAGTATGCAGTATTACAGTAAAAGTACTGCAGTATTATAGTGATGTAGTATGTAGTATTACAGTAAAAGTACTGCAGTATTATAGTGATGTAGTATGCAGTATTAGTATCTGGCTGTGTGTCAGATCTGACTTGTTGTTTAGCTGCAGCTGAAATGATACGTGACTCTTTATATTATAACCATGTTCACATCTGTGGTCCGCATCTCAGTCCACAGCTGGTGAATTTGTATCCGACACTGGTGTGTGTTGATTGATTGTTATGTTTCATTTATTATGTGGTCATATTGAGTAGGGGGACAGCGAGTCACATGGATAAACGTTTCTTTGAAGTTTAACTACCACCGGAGTACGTGGAGTTTGAGTTAGCACCTCCACGCTAAACACCCAGGTGCAGCCAAGCCAGCCTCAGCTCCACCAAAGGACCATTTTGGAGTGTGGGAGTCGCAGCAGAGCCGTGATTGATTCCCAGTTAAGACACTCTGGTAAGAAATGCTTTACATTATGGGCTTAAAACTGCCTTCAAATGGAAAATAACAGGATTTTAAACATGCAATTCAAAACGCCATTAATCGCGATTAACTATGGAAATTCTGCGATTAATCTCGATTAAAAAATTAATCGTTTGACAGCCCTAAAAATAATTCAAAAACACACAAAAAATGTACTCCTCAGCAAGAACCTCCTAAAAATATCGTATTGATTAATTAAGGTTGCAAAGAGGAAATCAGGTGACAGAACATAAACAGGCTAGTATCGATCTTTTGGGGGTTTTTGGGGCTAAGAGTAACACCTGGGTCAGGTATTTGTTAAAAGAAGAATGCTTGCCAGAAATGTGTCTCTGCTTCCCTCTGGGGTTTGAAAACCTCCAGTCACAAAAACACCAGATTAAAATTCAACCCTTGGAACAGCTGCATGTAGACTAAGACTGACACAGAGCAGATGTTCCTGGCTGTCTCCAGGAAGATGCAATGAATAAGAGAAGAAGTGGCAAACCTGTTTTTTCTGAGGGGAAGAAATGTGTTGCTGGGTACATTTGTGCTCAACAGGTTACCATTTCTGTTTGGAATATATTACAAACATAACATAATAAAAAAAGAAAGAAAAAGAAGCACCAAAAAGAAGGCTTTGTATATATGCAGGTGTAAATACGCACACAGATATGAGTAAAATAGCTTGAGGCAAATAAAAACAATAGAATATACTTAACAGATAGAAAAATGTGTTGCACCAGAGAGAGAAAAAAAGAAAAGTTCAATAACCCAAGAATGAAACCTCCAGTTAGCTCAGAGGGCAGAATTAGCTGTTAGCTTCAGAAATGTTAGTTTAATGTCGACTCTGTGATCAATTATTTGGTGATCAGTGTGACGTGATGTGATCAGTATCAATAATACTGATTGAATCCTATAATGTCTATAACCACCGTCCAGTGACTAGTATGTTATGAGGAAACAGCTGATTTTCAGAGTGAATTAAGAACATAAACCGATTTAGTGGATCTGTCCTGTTATATGCTAACGTTACATCGTAAACATTATTGTTTTAATGCAAACGTAACTTGCTGATTGATTGATTGATTTTAGGACTGTCAGCGTTAACGCGTTAATCGCGATCAGATTAATGCAATCCATAACGCGTTAATGTTTTTTAATGGCATTTTAATGTTGCAAGCCTTTTTGTCCCTTCTCCTCCCCCGTAGACGGCTCCTCTAGCTGTAGCGCTATGCTTTGAAGTGGCCTCCTGCAGTAAACCTACCGCGCTGATGGAAAGTAAGAGAGCTACTGGACTTTTGAACGGCTTGTTTAACTTTAAAACACTTCCAGACGCTTCAGTTGACAAGTCAAAAGTAAAATGCAACCTGTGTCAAACGGAGTTTAACTACCACCGGAGTACGTGGAGTTTGAGTTAGCACCTCCACGCTAAACACCCAGGTGCAGCCAAGCCAGCCTCAGCTCCACCAAAGGACCATTTTGGAGTGTGGGAGTCGCAGCAGAGCCGTGATTGATTCCCAGTTAAGACACTCTGGTAAGAAATGCTTTACATTATGGGCTTAAAACTGCCTTCAAATGGAAAATAACAGGATTTTAAACATGCAATTCAAAACGCCATTAATCACGATTAACTATGGAAACTCTGCGATTAATCTCGGTTAAAAATTCTGAATTTTTTTTAATCTGATTCAACAAAGACTTCTCTGATCTTATCTGAACATCATATTTTACATCTTTATTTAAAAAGTGTTTCATATTTAAATTGAAAGTAAAATCTATGCAGGTGGTTGAATTTTCTTTTTTCTTTTCTTTCATTCTTTTTTAAATTGAAACTGTTTTTTGGTACTAAAACTAAATTAATTTCCTTTTTCTAGCTTGTATCATAAAAGGTTTCATCAAATATTAAATCTGAACAAGTAGTAAGAAACCACACAGTATTTGAGTAAATCTACTTTCTCAGCACCGTTTCTATATCTGACTATTTTCCCTCAATAAACAGAATAATCAATTTGTCTATAAAATGTCAGAAAATAGGAAAAGGGTGCTGTTACTGTTATCATTTCACAGTTTACTTCCATGTGAGACACCAAAAAAAAGCTTCAAATTGTCACATTTGAGAAGCTGCAACCAGCAAATATTTGACCTTTTTCCTTTTTCATTTTTTGTTGATCGACTAATTGATTAATTGACTAGTCGTTGCAGCTCTGCTTTGCACTGCTAGAAGCCACATTTGGAAAGGAACAGATTAATAGAGGAGGCAGAGATTTAAAAAATAAATAAAAAATCCTCTGAGAAGTGGATAATCCCAAAGAAACTGGAACAAATCTGCAAATAAAATAAAATAAGACGATTCTTCTTACCTTTGTTTGTGTGAGTGAGGAGATTCCTACACAAACAAGTGGATGTCAGTGCATGAGGGGTCCGCACTAACAGGTGGTGAGGGAGGCAGAGAGCCGAGCAGCCGACTGGTCGAGAGAGGTAGAGGGGGTGAGGAAGAGGAGGGAGGAGAGAGAGAGAGCGAGAGAGAGGGGGGGGAGGGAGGGAGAGAGAGAGAGAGAGAGAGAGAGAGAGACACACACACAGAGAGAGAGAGGGAGAGGGAGAGGGAGAGAGAGAGAGAGGGAGAGAGAAAGAGAAAGAGAGAGAGAGAGAGAGAGAGAGAGAGAAAGAGAGAGAAAGAGACACAGAGAGAGAGAGAGAGAGAGAGAGAGAGAGAGGAGAGAGAGAGAGAGAGAGAGGGAGGGAGAGAGAGAGAGAGAAACACACAGAGAGAGAGAGAGAGAGAGACACAGAGAGAGAGAGAGAGGGCAAGAGAAACACAGAGAGAGAGAGAGAGAGGGAGAGAGAGAGAGAGAGAGAGAGAGAGAGAGATCTCCCTATGATAGATTTGGACTTTTAACCCTTTCTCTTCTCTCTGTTTTCAGTACGTTTTCTCTTCTTCTGTGTTTAATATCCTTTCTCACAGCCTCACATTCATCTGAAACGTCAACAGAGATGAAGCTCTTCCTTTAATCACACTACACATGTATTAGATTAACTCTCTCCCTGTCACCCCCCCCACCCCCAACCCCCCCCCCCCCCCCCCCCCCCACTCTCTCTCTCTCTTATTTCCCGGGGCTGCAGCTTGCAGGGGGGGAGACTGGAGCAAAAATAATGTGCCAACAGCAGCATCTGTCTTTCTCTTTCTCTGTATAATTTGTGGTTAATGATGCCTAATGATACATGTGTGCATCCAACACACACACACACACACACACACACACACACACACACATACGGTCACACATCGCAGTGTTGTCTTTCCTCCTCCCCTCCAGGAAAGGGTGTAGATGATCAGGTCCCTGTGTGGCCTCCACTCCATCCCTCCTTCCTTCTCGTTCTTCCTCTTCCTCCTCCGTCACAACCACGACCTTTTGTTCCCGCTCTTCTTCTCTCCCGTGGTCAGACAGATAGGTGTCCCTGGGGTGAAGGAACCCCTCGTTAAAAAATCCTCCTCATCCTCCTCTCTGCATCTCATCCTCCCACACGCTCTCCTCTCGCTGCCCGTCCGTGCATGCCAAACGAACGAGGGAACCCTGATATGATTTTATTTTTTCTCCTCTTCTTCTTCCATTTCTCATCCATAACTCTTCCTCACTCGCTCTCTCCATCTCTGATCTCAAGTGTAACATATTATACTACAAAACCCCTGCAGGCCACTTCAATATAAAGAAAAAAAAATTGCTAGTCTTGTCTTGTAAAGCCCAGATGGGAAAAAAAAATTCCCTTTTTTTTTATTTTTCCACCAGCTGACAGCAGAGAACGACCAAACCGAGCGCGAGAAAAGCCAGAAACTGACCATATCTGTTTCTGTGAGCCCAGAAGAATATTCACTGGGAATAATAATAAACAAACCGCAGCGTCGTGGTTAGAAGCAGCACAAATATGCATTATGGGTGTTATTCACTGTTAAAGCAAATCATTACTTTATGCTCTGTTTCAGTCTAGATTTTGGTTTTCTTTCTCTCTGTCTACATTTCTTTACTTTGTTTCCTTTTTATTATAATTGGGTTGTTTTAATTAGGGCTGTCAAACGATTAATGTTTTTAATCGAGATTAATCGCAGAATTTCCATAGTTAATCACGATTAATGACGTTTTGAATTGCATGTTTAAAATCCTGTTATTTTACATTTGAAGGCAGTTTTAAGCCCATAATGTAAAGCATTTCTTACCAGAGTGTCTTAACTGGGAATCAATCACGGCTCTGCTGCGACTCCCACACTCCAAAATGGTCCTTTGGTGGAGCTGAGGCTGGCTTGGCTGCACCTGGGTGTTTAGCGTGGAGGTGCTAACTCAAACTCCACGTACTCCGGTGGTAGTTAAACTCCGTTTGACACAGGTTGCATTTTACTTTTGACTTTCCAACTGAAGCGTCTGGAAGTGTTTTAAAGTTAAACAAGCCGTTCAAAAGTCCAGTAGCTCTCTTACTTTCCATCAGCGCGGTAGGTTTACTGCAGGAGGCCACTTCAAAGCATAGCGCTACAGCTAGAGGAGCCGTCTACGGGGGAGTAGAAGGGACAAAAAGGCTACTACTACTACTGTAATCACACTTTTGCAATGCTGGGTTAAGGGTTCAGCACCATACAGTAATTTAACTATAAAATATTGTCGTTTTATAGTATTTTTGTATTACGTTACTGTGAATTTGCAGTAATTTCAAATAATTACAGTATCATATTGTAATTTTAGATTGAAATATTGTATTTTCACTGTCCGGTTTGCTGTAGAAACACATTAATACATTACTGTGATTTTCATGTAAATTGCTTTAAATTTAAACATTTGTCTGCTGGTTTATAAGAAGGATTCTGATTGGCTGTCAGGCTTCATTTAAATCCTGGTGACAAATGACACAGTAATGAATTTAAATGATCTCAAATTGGTTGACCTCCAGCTCATTCAATCACAGACTCACTGAAGGGGTTTCTCAAGCTCAGACAAACACTCTGGATACCAAATCACACCAGAATCCATCTCATCACACTTCAAATGCTGCTCTTATGTCCGAGCAGTCAGAGTCTTTAAAGGATTCTTGACAGATTTTGTGTCTTTCCACGTTGGACGCTGATGGTTCATCCAGTCCTAAACCCTAACCCTCTTCAGTGTGACAAACGTGCGTCAGGTCACTTAATTATTGATGATAATGAGTCGGATAATTGAAAATGTTAACTGCCCTCCCTGCCTCCCTCCACACAGAGATTTGCTGCCATTGAGACAGTGGTGTATTATGCAGATTGAGTGTAATTAACCCTACTGGCCCTAAAGGAATGAGACAATAACCATTCAGGTCTAATTTCATTTGCATTAGTTTCCTTCCCTCCCTCTCACAGCTTCCTGTTTCACTTCCTTTGTTAAACCAACCTTCACATAGAGTACTCTGCATAATTACAACAAGATACATTCATTTAAAATTATATAACACAATTTTACTAGAAATTAAAGAAGTCAGCGTTTCCTCACATGAGGATCACGACATCTGCTGCATTTTAATTTATAAAGCTGAATAAAGACATTTTTATCATTGAGCAGTTATTTAAATACAGCAAAGCACATTTCACTTTGTCCATTGTCATCATAAAGGACGATCACTTTGGAGCCTCGTCCTGATGAATACAGACTAGGGGGGGGAATCGAGAACCGGTTCCAGTTGAGAACCGGTTCCAATTGGTTCAATCCATCGACATCATTTGCCTTCATGCTTAACGATTCTCTTATCGATGCCTTTCTTTCACGTGTCTTGCAAAATAACGACGTCACGCTCGCGCCAGAGTCAATCAGCAGCGTGAGCGACACCATGGTGGATACACAGAAGCGGTCCAAAGTGTGGCTTAATTTCACTAAGAAGGATGCTAACAGCTCTTCAGAGAGAAAGTGGAGGTCCTTCAGGTCGCGTGCAGCTTCAGCGTGAAGTCCAACTCCTCCCATACTCTGGTTGCTGTTACAAGCAGGTAGCTCTGCAGGCTGTATGATGGCTGAAGGAGGTGAGCCAGTCAAAACCTGCTAATACAATATTTCTACAGTGAAGATAGAACTGCTAAACATAGCCTGGGACTTTTACTGAGTAACTGATATTTCAACTTATAAAATTCAATAAAAAGTTATAGTCGGGTTTGTGTGAATTTACATTTGATCAGATAACAGAATAAAGTTTACAAAAAATGATTGAAACTTAACTTCATCTGTATCACCGTTAAATTACTCACCACAGAAACAGTTACAGCAACTCAAAGAAAGCCAAGTCTGTGCTCGATTCACTCAGCTCACGAGACGAGATTTTTCAAGATTTTTCACCTAACAACAACAACTGGAATAAGTCCTCCAGTGATATCACCTGGCAACAACAATTGGAATAAGCCCTCCAGTGATATCACCTAGCAACAACAACTGGAATAAACCCTCCAGTGATATCACCTAGCAACAACAACTGGAATAAGTCCTCCAGTGATATCACCTAGCAACAACAACTGGAATAAGCCCTCCAGTGATATCACCTAGCAACAACAGCTGGAATAAGCCCTCCAGTGATATCACCTAGCAACAACAACTGGAATGAGTCCTCCAGTGATATCACCTAGCAACAACAACTAGAATAAGCCCTCCAGTGATATCACCTAGCAACAACAACTGGAATAAACCCTCCAGTGATATCACCTAGCAACAACAACTGGAATAAGTCCTCCAGTGATATCACCTAGCAACAACAACTGGAATAAGCCCTCCAGTGATATCACCTAGCAACAACAGCTGGAATAAACCCTCCAGTGATATCACCTAGCAACAACAACTGGAATAAGCCCTCCAGTGATATCACCTAGCAGCAACAACTGGAATAAGCGGGTCTGGTGTCTCATAGAGTGACGTAGCGTAGAGACGTAGAGAGACGTCACGGACAGTCAAATCCGATCTGAGTGTTTGGATGTTCAGACTCAGACACATCTGTCCAAACTTCCTCCCAAATGTGGTTTCAATCTGGCTTGCAGTGTGAACGCAGCCTTTGATTCTCACGGAAATACGGGACAAAGTGCGAACCTTTTCAGCTCAATACGGGACGATTCAGTTTTTCAAGGGACGGTTGGCGCCCCTATTTGTCAGGCAGAGGGTCAGGAACCAGATACACTCATGATGACAAAGCAGGACTCTCTGATGTAGAGTCATGAATAATAGCAGTACTCTTTTACACCTAGCCTAAACATGTCTAGCATTGTATTTTGTGCAGTGTTTCAGCAAAGCCTCTCTCACTACTCACTAGTGGGACAAAGGCAGTCAGCTCCACACAAAAACATCACATCCTTTAAATTGTACTTTTAAGGCAAAGCTGCTCGTTAACATTGCTGACAATTAAAAATAAATTCAATTCTTATAGCCATCATTTGCTCCGAATAACCTCTGCGAAAGAGATTTGTTTACCAAATGTTTGGGGAAGCTAAATCAGTGCTCAGCTTAAAGGTCAGTAGTCTAAATATCTTTATGGATGACGTCTCCAGGTTTGATCCTCTAAGGTCACTGCAGATCCTCTCGCTCAGTATCATCAGCAAACCGCAGTCATGTGGCTTCCCAGCTGATTTTCAGCACCAGTCAAGGTTTCTCTGAATGTTTCAGTCTCAGTTTTCTATTCACTTCATCCTTTCTCAGCTCTCAGCGCTTGTATCATTAGCATCCCTGTAACTCTATGTGACATCATTGGTTATTCATGATATTCTGATTCAATCCTATCACTCATGCCCTTGTTTTGATCTCATTTCACTTTTCCCTGAAGACATTTTTAAACACACTACAACTGAGTGAACAAGACTGAATTTTTCTTCCTACCCTGCAGTTCACAATGCCTGTCAGCTTGTGAAGTCTTCAGCATCCTAATAAGAGCTTCTTACTGGGGATTTCCACCGGGTCTGTCAGCGCTACGGTTTATCTCCGTCCTCTGATCGGCTACTGTCATTACAGTTTGGACAATGACAGGTATTACATGAAAGTTAGTAGTTGGTCAGTTGGATGGTTGGACACATGCTAAATGTAGGTCTGCTACATGCTATCGTCCAAACTAAGCCGACTCAGTAGGTAAAAGCACGTTGGTCCTCCTGAAAATTGAGCTTTTTCCAAAACATCTTCCAGAGCGTGTGAAAGTGAAAACGCCGCCTGTCACACCAAGATGAGGTCGACCTTTTAGTTGATGTTTAATGTTCGCCTCAGGATGAATTGTGACATGTGGTCAACATTTCTTTGGTTTATGGTTCAAGCACTTTAAATTGTAATCTTTCATTTGCACTCTATGTCCTTTTAATGATTTTAAAGCAAATCAAATCATTATTTTATGCTAAAACCTTATATTTAATGCTCTATTCTTTTTATTTTTCTGCACTTTTTTAAAATGTATTTTACATTTATATTACTAATGTTTGGGTTTTATTTTTATTTCTCAAATTGCATGTTTATATGTTTTTTGTTTCCAATTCTTACTGTTAAATGTTTGTTTTACATAAAGCACATTGAGTTGCCATTGTGGATGAAATGTGAAATATGTAATAAAACTGCCTTTCCTTATCAAATACCTGCAAAGATAATCACATTCAGCCTCAACATACTAACACGCTAAACCAACATAGTTAGATAGCATTATCATTTAACCTTTTTCCACAAAAGCAGTTGCAGTGGTAGTTCATGTTAGCACACTGCTGTTAGCATTTAGCTTCACAGAACCTGATTTCTGCTAGTTTCGGTCTCTGGTGATATAACATAGATTAAAAAAACAAACTAATATAAATTAACTTTTTGCTGAAGTTAAACTAATGTTTCTAAATCATTTAATCCTCCCAGATGTTCTTCTTTCTGTTCTGCATATTATAATAAAATAAAAAACCAACAACTGTATTTCCATTTAAGACTCGAGCAGTCTGTTTCTTTTTGAGCTAAGGAAAATAATTAGAAAGGCAAAAACAAACATGTTTCATGGTCCAACCACCATGTGGGCGGGAGATTAAAAGTGTCTACCAGCATCCTGCTATTGTTTCATAAATCTCATAAAGCCTCTCCTGGCACTCACATGGAAATGTTGTGATGAGTTTTAGTCTGAGAGGATTTTAAGTTTCTGAGTGAGGAAGCTGGAGATGGTTAACAGGCTTAGGTGGTTACTGTCAAACCAAATGTTGAATATTATTGTCAAAGTTTTAAATCTCCTGCTGTAGCTTGTCTTCATTTGGCTTCCACTGTGTGTCAAAAGGTGTCAGTCAGTACGTTCATTATATCAACTTCCACCACGCAGATAATGAGACTTTAACACTGCTCAGGTCTGTCTGCATCCTTCAGCCACCTGATGGTGACATTACTGACATTCACCACTAAATGATCTCATGTAACTGCAAGGCCTGTTGAATAAGAGCCAACCCTGTCTCCTAGAAATAGAAAGTAAAGGAATATTATTTTTTCTGGCTGTGTTCAGACTCTGGCAGCACTTGGTTGAGGTCAGAGAAAGATCATGCACTCTGTTTAATACAGAAAACAATCTGCAGTGACTTGAAGCTCAACAAGTTTATGAACATTTAACCCTCCTGTCGTCCTCCCTTCTTTCCTTCCTTCCTTCTTTCATTCCTTCCTCCCTCTTTCTTTAATTTTTCCTTTGTTCTTCCCCTCCTTCCCTCTTTCTTTGCTCCCTCCTCCTTTCATACTTCTTTCCTCCTCTCTTCCTTCCTTCCTTCCTTCCTTCCTTCCTTCCTTCTCTCCTTACTTTCTTCCTCTTTTTAAAAGAAATGGACGTAACATCCGTGACGTCACCCATTGGTTTGTGGACTGCTGCTCGGAAGCCAATAGTTTCTAATCTGGGCAGCGCCATCTTGAAAATTTCAGGTGCATGCTGGGAAAAAAAGAACACGGATTCTACTTATATGGGCATGAGGCGGGGCCATGGGCGGAAATATGGGCAGGGCCAACGGAGCGGGGAGGTTGCTATGGTTATGAGGGCTGGATCTCGAGGACATCGGTCAATCAACCTGTCAATCAGGACGTAGCCACGCCCTAATGCATACCCTGCTTTATCGTCACATATAAAATCAGGGAGGCCAAAATGTCCCAAATGAACATCATACTGCATTGAAGAAGGCTTTAAACTAGCGATTGAGACCATAAACACATTTTGAAAACGTTTACTGAGGTTAGAAATCAAGTGAGAAGTTGGTGAATTCTCCATTGACTTGTATAGAGACGGTCGCCCCCTGGTGGCCTTTTGATAGAATGCAGTTCTAAGTTACTTCCTGGTTGGCCTCATTTCAGAGGACCGGAGCTCCCCACCTGGTTGAAGTGGGCTACCGATAAACATGGCATGTCCTGACTCCTGGCTGAGCTCCACTACTGTTAGGCCTATGTGCCTTTCTGTGAATAGGCCAACTTATTTATGCTGACAAACACCTCCTCAATGCTTAAGTAGCCTAATTTAAGAGATCTGTCTTTATTTGTTATAAGCCTAAAACGCTGTTCCGTCTATGGGACGGGTCGGAAGTTCGGAGGTAGCAACAAGTTCTTCTGAATGTTTTAAACACCAACCCTTAAACATATATATTCATGCGTACATTGTTAGAAAGCTTAGATTCTCCCGATTCATTCAAGACCACTCACCAATTATATGGTTGCTCACAGCCGTAATAGTATTAGCTGTTAGCTCGGCTAGCCACTCAGCTAAAGTAAGCTAACAGCTATAATGCTACATACCTTCAAAGTCTTCCCTTTATCCACAACGATCATCTTATGACTCAGGACTTTCTGTACAGCTCGCCAAATATCCATTCTGCTGAAATATGAAATCCGTTTCCATAAAACTGAAATACTTTCATCAATATGTCCATGAATTGGGTCCAAGAGGTAACGTAATACACAAGAAACAAACCATATACGGTCCGTTTACGTCATTTCCTGACCTGCACGTCCGTCTCAGAGTACATGTGACTAGATGTTTACGACCGTTAGCCTCTCCTGCTTCTGACGACACCACACACAAGCCAATCGGTGCTTAGGATTAGGCAGTACATGTCTCCAAAGCCAATGAGGACATGTGACCGATGACATCCGCAACATGGCTTTGATTGACAGCTGTTCCAGACAATAGAAATATTCAATAAATACTGATCAAGATTTCTCTTTTACAACCTCCCTTCCCTTTTTGTGCCTTTTTTGTTATAATTTATATTTTATTTATTTCTATTTTTCTCTCTCAAGAGATTGTGTTTAAATATTATGACACAAATGTAACCCTGTATTATTAGGAGCTGTGTTGGAGGTGCATCAAGTCCTCGCTGCTCCTTCTGTTTTCATATCATTTGATCTTTCTGCCACAGACTGAATGTCATATTACAGGATGTGATACCGTCAGTATGAGATGACCTGTGGGCCGCTGTGAACATGATAAACTATATCTGCAAGTTTGTCTATCACACACACACACACACACACACACATTCATGTTGACTTTAATAAAACCAACAGGTAGAGATAGAGTCAGCTCAGCATGTTTCATCATCTCTGTTCGTTCACTTGTCTGACAATAAATCAGAGTCTGCTTCTCAGTGTGAAGAACTGCCGACTTTCTGTATTCCCATTTCAAAGTTTTTATTTAAACAAAGTCCTCAAAGTTATTCAACAGAGAAACTCGAGACTCAATACCATAATAATTTAACCACCATGTTTATATTCTGACCAGTTTTTGAATTGCTCACCTGGCCAACAAAACATTTCTAGCTCCTGGGTTTACCTCTGCGTTATGTGGCCCACTGCACATGCTCAGTGGAGTTTACTGTAATGACCTCACAGACTCTTCTTGTCTCGGCTCAAGGAAAATTTAACACCTAACCCTCTTTTTACAGTCTATGTTTAACACGTATAAAACCTCCATGGATCAAACACTCATAAAAGAAAGACTCATAATTGAGCTTGTCTGCAGTGTCAAAAGTTTTACAGACATCTGTTTTATAATGGAAGTCTAAGCAAGGCAAAGACACACATGATAACATGAAAACACATTTAAATATGATTAAAACTGGAAATACAATTGAGCTAAAATGGAGTAAGTGTGTAAGAGTCAGTAATAGTGTTGGTAAGATGATCAATCCAAAAATATGTTAAAACTATCAGTTTGTTAAAATGTACATTTAGTATTTTTGTTGGTTTTATATCATTTAAATGACATTTGCACCATTTTTTACCAAAAGTAAGACTGAATGCTGCTGAAAATGTCAAATGGTGTAACCACAAAAAAATGATAGATATTAAATATTGTATCAGCTACAGAGTATTTAAGTGGACTAATACTAATAATGACTTCATTTAAAACATGTAAATGTTTCCTGGTCTCCATGGTAACCAGATGAAATGTAATATTTAGAACAATAGTATTCCATTAGCTTTATTTAATATAAAAGTTATAATGTAAGATCATGCCACACTAGTTGATATGGTGTTAGGTAGGAAGGAAGGAAGGAAGGAAGGAAGAAAGGAAGGAAGGAAGGAAGATCATGCCAAACTAGTTGATATGGTGTTAGGAAGGAAGGAAGGAAGGAAGAAAGGAAGGAAGGAAGGAAGGAAGGAAGATCATGCCAAAACTAGTTGATATGGTGTTAGGTAGGAAGGAAGGAAGGAAGGAAGGAAGAAAGGAAGGAAGGAAGGAAGATCATGCCAAACTAGTTGATATGGTGTTAGGAAGGAAGGAAGGAAGGAAGAAAGGAAGGAAGGAAGGAAGGAAGGAAGATCATGCCAAACTAGTTGATATGGTGTTAGGAAGGAAGGAAGGATGTAAGATCATGCCAAACTAGTTGATATGGTGTTAGGTAGGAAGGAAGGAAGGAAGGAAGGAAGAAAGGAAGGAAGGAAGGAAGATCATGCCAAACTAGTTGATATGGTGTTAGGAAGGAAGGAAGGAAGGAAGAAAGGAAGGAAGGAAGGAAGGAAGGAAGATCATGCCAAACTAGTTGATATGGTGTTAGGAAGGAAGGAAGGAAGGAAGATCATGCCAAACTAGTTGATATGGTGTTAGGTAGGAAGGAAGGAAGGAAGGAAGGTGTTTTATTGACTATTTACTGTTTTTAAGCAACGTTCAATTATTTGGTACAAAGTTTTTGTGGTTACACCACTTAGACATTTTTACCATAATCCTCTAATATATTCTCTCTAAATGGATTAAAAGCAGAAATTTGATGCTGGGTCCACAAAAAAAAGAATGTGTGAAGTTATTCATACGTTTATTTTCACATCAGAACCACAGACTGTATAAAAGAAATGGACGTAACATCCGTGACGTCACCCATTGGTTTGTGGACTGCTGCTCGGAAGCCAATAGTTTATAATCTAGGCGGCGCCATCTTGAAAATTTCAGGTGCATGCTGGGAAAAATAAAAACACGTATTCTACTTATATGGGCATGAGGCGGGGCCAGGGGCGGAGCGGGGAGGTTGCTATGGTAACGAGGGCTGGATCTCGAGGACATTGGTCAATCAACCTGTCAATCAGGACGTAGCCACGCCCTAATGCATACCCTGCTTTATCGTCACATATAAAATCAGGGAGGCCAAAATGTCCCAAATGAACATCATACTGCATTGAAGAAGGCTTTAAACTAGCGATTGAGACCATAAACACATTTTGAAAACGTTTACTGAGGTTAGAAATCAAGTGAGAAGTTGGTGAATTCTCCATTGACTTGTATAGAGACGGTCGCCCCCTGGTGGCCTTTTGATAGAATGCAGCTCCAAGTTACTTCCGTGTTGGCTTCTTTTCAGAGAACCAGAGCTCCCCGCCTGATTTTAACCCTTTAAATTTAAACTCAACCAAATGGACACAAAATTCATTGAGCCGTAAATGTCAACAGGGATTATTTTAGCTGCAATGCGGCGAGTGACCACTGGGGGGGAAAGGCTGAGAGTATGAGTGGCGGCTCCCTATCCAGCTCTTATAATACATCCATGTTCTTAGTCCTCATGAGAAATGTCAGTACAGATATGTGTGTGTGTGTGTGTGTGTGTGTGTGTATGTGTGTGTGTGTGTGTGTGTGTGTGTGTGTGTGTGTGTGTGTGTGTGTGTGTGTGTGTGTGTTTGATCCACAGACTGTTATTAAAGTGGCCCGCAGCTGACCTTTGACCCCGGCTCATGCTATCTGTGCTCGGACCTCAGGGGACAAATCCACAGCAGGAGCTCAGCGGGCCTCATCACTCAACCTGTCAGTGAGACTTTAAACACACACACACACACACACACACACACCACACACCACACACCACACACACACATTATGCTTCAGCTTGGAGGTTTTTTTTTAATTATTTTTACCAATTTTATCCATTTGTTTTCAACCTTTACCCAGGCAGGGAGTTCCTGTCCTCTGAAAAGAAGCCAACCAGGAAGTAACTTAGAGCTGCATTCTATCAAAAGGCCACCAGGGGGCGACCGTCTCTATACAAGTCAATGGAGAATTCACCAACTTCTCACTTGATTTCTAACCTCAGTAAACGTTTTCAAAATGTGTTTATGGTCTCAATCGCTAGTTTAAAGCCTTCTTCAATGCAGTATGATGTTCATTTGGGACATTTTGGCCTCCCTGATTTTATATGTGACGATAAAGCAGGGTATGCATTAGGGCGTGGCTACGTCCTGATTGACAGGTTGATTGACCAATGTCCTCGAGATCCAGCCCTCGTAACCATAGTAACCTCCCCACTCCGCCCATGGCCCCGCCTCATGCCCATATAAGTTGAATCCGTGTTTTTATATTTCCCAGCATGCACCTGAAATTTTCAAGATGGCGCTGCCTGGATTAGAAACTATTGGCCTTCGAGCAGCAGTCCACAAACCAATGTGTGAAGTCACGGATGTTACGTCTGTTTCTTTTATACAGTCTATGCCTTTACCTCACACATTCAGCTTTCTGTACAGCAGTCTCAGCGTCGCCAACTTTGAGATGAAGGATATCTGTGTGTGTTTTATCCCAACTATGTATTAATCACATTACACCTATCTGCTGCTGTGGTTTTAATTATATGTCTGCCAGCAAGTTTTCTGAGCTTTTTCCATCCTGACTGCTTTTTTTTCTTTTAATTGCCTTTCATCCACTTTTTTTTTTTTTTTTTTTTTTTAACACACAAAGGAGCCGGTCTCTTTTAATCACACCCGTCAGACTGTCCTGGACTCTGTCGCAGCCCTGGCTTAACAAATCCACCCAGGAATTAAAGAAAGGAACGAAAAAGTGAAGAAAAAAAAAACAGCTTTATATGTATCTAACCCTTTATAGGACACTCATTGAAAGGAAGGGAGGAAGGAAGGAAGGAAGGAAGGAAGGAAGGAAGGAAGGATGGAAGGAAGGGAAGGGAAGGAAGGAGGGACAGAGGAAAGAAGGAAGGAAGGAAGGAAGGTAGGGGGGAGGGAGGGAGGAAGGGAAGAAAGACGGAAGGAAGGAAGAAGAAAGGGGGGTGGAGGAAGGAAAGAAGGAAGGGAGGAGAGAAGGAGGAAGGGAGGAAGAACAGATGGAAGTAAGGAAAGCAAGGAAGGAAGGACAGAGGAAGGAAAGAAGGAAGGGAGGAGAGAAGGAGGGAGGGAGGAAGGACAGATGGAAGGAAGGAAAGGAAGGAAGGACGGAGGAAATAAGGAACGAGGGAGGGAGAAAGGAAAAGAAGAAGGGGAGAAAGAAGGCAGGGAGGAAGGAAGGAAGGAAGGAAGGAAGGAAGGATATTTTGGGATATTTACAGAAGGCAGTTCAAGAAGCAACAGCATCCATTTTTAGCAACTTAACCCCAGAATTATATTCAAGGTAACAGACTCACAAGAGATATGTGAGAAGCTTTAATTATTTTTCAAACTATAATTTAGGATATAAGGCAACAAATAAACCCTCAGACTGTGTGTTATATGCTAGAAGAGACTGTCATAGTTATTTTTAACCATTTTTAACATGCTGTCCTTATCTGAATCATTTCCATATAAAATCAAACACATTCTGATTTCTCAACCCTTAAACAGGCCTTACTAGTTATGTCATTTGCACCTCAAGTAAGGAAGGAATGAAGGAAAGAAGGAAGGAAGGAAAGGACGGAAGAAGGAAGGAAAGGAGGAAGGAAGGGAAGCAAGGCAGGAAGAAGGAAGGAAAGGAAGGAGGGAGGAAGGAAGGAGGAAGGAAGGAAGGAAAGGAGGGAGGGAGGAAGGAAGGAAGGCAGGGAAGAAGGGAGGGAGGAAGAAGGAAGGAAAGGAGGGAGGAAGGAAGGAAGGAAGGACAGATGAAGGAAGGAAGAAAGGACAGAAGGAGGGAACATTTACCCTAACAGCTGAACTTAGATCTGAGGAAGGAAGGAAGGAAGGAAGGACAGACAGATGAAGGAAGGAAGGAAGGAAGGAAGGAAGGAAGGAAGGAAGGAAGGACGGACAGATGAAGGAAGGAAGGAAGGAAGGAAGGAAGGAAGGACAGAGGAAGGACCCGGGAGGACAACAGGAAGGTTAAAGAGTCTGTATCTCCTGGTGCACGTTGTCTGTTTAAGGGTTAAAGACACATCTATAATCTAACCTGGATCCTTCTGTTTTTAACCCTTTATTGGGCAAATAATTATATTTGGTAACTTCTGTAAATATCCCAAAATATCCTTCCTTCCTTCCTTCCTTTCCTTCCTCCCTGCCTTCTTTCTCCCCTTCTTCTTTTCCTTTCTCCCTCCCTCGTTCCTTATTTCCTCCGTCCTTCCTTCCTTTCCTTCCTTCCATCTGTCCTTCCTCCCTCCCTCCTTCTCTCCTCCCTTCCTTCTTTCCTTCCTCCATCCTTCGTTCCTTCCTTTCCTTACTTCCATCTGTTCTTCCTCCGTCCCTCCTTCTCTCCTCCCTTCCTTCTTTCCTTCCTCCATCCTTCGTTCCTTCCTTTCCTTACTTCCATCTGTTCTTCCTCCCTCCCTCCTTCTCTCCTCCCTTCCTTCTTTCCTTCCTCCGTCCTTCGTTCCTTCCTTTCCTTACTTCCATCTGTTCTTCCTCCGTCCCTCCTTCTCTCCTCCCTTCCTTCTTTCCTTCCTCCATCCCCCTTTCTTCTTCCTTCCTTCCGTCTTTCTTCCCTTCCTCCCTCCCTCCTTCTCTCTTTCTTTCCTCCCTCCTACCTTCCTTCCTTCCTTCTTTACTCTGTCCCTCCTTCCTTCCCTTCCTTCCTTCCATCCTTCCTTCCTTCCATCCTTCCTTCCTTTCAATGAGTGTCCTATAAAAGGTTAATGATTTTATCAAAAGGAAGAAAAAAAAGTGGTTTCAGCCTCAGACTTTTAGCTTTTATGTGTCATTATATCATATTTTCTCTTCTTAATATTGACACTTGTAATAATGGTTATTAAAATGTAAAATGATGGCATTCCTGTAGAATCAACACCAAGGAAGTATATTTCAATTCTTTGATGTTTAATCTTCCAAAAACCATCAAAACCACTGACTCCTCAGCTTGAAAGGCAGATTAAAGTGGCCGTTCAATTTCAATACGATCAACACCTTTAACATTAGATATCCACTCAGAGATCAATCATTTCTAATTTGCATGTCTGTTCCTTCCTTCCTTCCATCTGTCCTTCCTCCCTCCTACTGTCTCTCTTTTTTTCCTTCCTCCATTTCCTTTCTTCCTTCTTTCCTCTGTCCTTCTTTCCTTCCTTCCTTCCTTCCTTCCTTCCTTCCATCCATCTGTCCTTCCTCCCTCCTACTGTCTCTCTTTTTTCCTTCCTCCATTTCCTTTCTTCCTTCTTTCCTTCCTTCCTCCCTTCCTCTTTTCCTTTCTCCCTCCCTCCTACCTTCCTTCCTTCTTTCTTCTGTCCTTCCTTATTTCCTTTCCTCCTTTCCTATCTTCCTTTGTTACTTTCCTCCTTCCTTCCTTCCTTCCTTCCTCCCTCCCTCCCTTCCATCCTTCCTCATTTCCTTCCTTCATCCTCCCTTCCTTCCTCTTTTCCGTCCTCCCTCCCTCCCTTCCTTCCATCCTTACTCCTTTCCTTCCTTCCTCTTGTCCTTCCTTCCTTCCATCCTTCCTTGACCTGAGGACAACAGGAGGGTTAAATAAAGTACTTAGTTACTTTCCACCACTGACTCTCCATTTGTTCCACACAGCTGGGAGACTTCACATATTCACATAATACTTTCATTTCCCCCCCGATATGAAATATAAAACACATCATGTTAGTAAATGAAGCATCGACGCTGCACACAGACTTCATAAAAACACGATTACAGGCAAACAGAGAGCGGAGGACGAGCTGCACACGCTGTGCTCTGCGCTGTTTATCTTACATTAGTAACTGAATCACATGTGGATGAAAGTCATTTGTTGTGCTGGTTTACATACGGCGGTGAGATGAATGTAAATCCGGTCTTGAATGCACCGCTGAGACGTGAATGAATTGGAGATTGGAAAAAGATTAAAAAAGATTTATAAGCGAGAAAATAAAAATGTAATTACAGTGTTACTGGTGCTGTACTCTAGTGTTTAACTGGGATTTGTTGGCCCATCTGGACGGACTATTAAAACCATCAATCCGCATGTGGAAATCAATGAGGCCAATATGCAGCGAGCTGAGCCGATATCAGTGAGTCTGTGAGATTAACATCAGTCAGATAGTTTCTACAGTTATATACAGTCACTCCTTATCTGTGAAAGCCATCTGAAGTCCCGGCTGTGTTAACCAAAGACCATGAGTAGGCATGGGATGATAACCGTGATCAAGGTATACCGTGATTTTAAAAAGCCACAATAACTGAAACCGCCAAATTTTCTGTCATACCGTTCCTGAGGTATGAGCTGTTTTTTGTCTGGTCAGAGACAGGAAGTGCAGGTCAAAGACAGGAAGTGCAGGTCAAAGACAGGAAGTGCTGGTCAAAGACAGGAAGTGCTGGTCAGAAATCCCTCAGGTGGTGCAGCTGCAGCGTAGGGGATCACAACCCCTCACACTGTCATTACAGATTCAGGTTAAATTAACATGTCTGTCTTTACTTTTCTTCCTTTTAGGAACATTTTAGAGCTGGAATCACAACACCACCATACCGTGAAACCATGATATTATTACTTATGGTTATCATACCGCCAGAATCTCATACCGGCCCATGCCTAACCATGAGGTTATCCACCACTTTGGTCCAGATGGATTCACGTGTATTCAGTGAGTTTGGTGATCCTTTGACTCGTCCTCTAGCGCCACAAACAGGTCAAAGGTTTTTTCTGTGAAATATCTCAACATCTATCTGATAGATTGTCATGAAGCAGCTTCATGTTCCTCACAGGATCAATTAGAATAACTTGTGGCATATTTACAAACAATAAATCAGATTTGAGCATTAAGGCCTGCAGTGTGAACGTAACCAAAGAGACTGTGTGTCTGTTAGAAACCGCATCCTTTCCTACTACTCTACTAACTCTGACGTCATGTGAAGTATGTAGTGTGTTTAACTGTGTAGTGATCGTAGTTCCTGGATGGTTTACTAGATTCTCCAGAAATGCAGAGTATGCATCAAGAGCTGACTACTCACACTCACATTACCCAAGATGCAACGCTACTACTCACACTCACATTACCCAAGATGCAACGCTACTACTCACACTCACATTACCCAAGATGCAACACTACTACTCACACTCACATTACCCAAGATGCAACGCTACTACTCACACTCACATTACCCAAGATGCAACGCTACTACTCACACTCACATTACCCAAGATGCAACGCTACTACTCACACTCACATTACCCAAGATGCAACGCTACTACTCACACTCACATTACCCAAGATGCAATGCAACTTCTGAAAAACCCCCAAAATACAAATGTCACAGATCAACACCTCGGTGGTTTCAAGTTAGCTACAGCGAGGGGGTGTTCGCTTTCTGTTTTTTCGTGTTCTGTATGTAAGCGACATCTCTATGGTTGAGGTTTGAATTTAGGTAACAATCCTCCATCTCCGTCTTTCAGCTATAGAAATTATGCTCATATACAACTAAATTATTTTCCCGGTTGCATTATGTTACCAAAGTTTGTGGTTCTTAAACAGCATCACAAGATTTCCCCCAGACAAGAGTCAAAGATCCTACATACATTAAAGCAGAGGTGTCAAACTCATTTTTATTAAAGGGCCACATACAAGACGATTTGATATCATGTGGGCCGGATCATTAAAAAGATGGAAGGAAAGACAGAAGGAAGAAAGGAAGGATGGAAGGAAAAAGGGAAGGAAGGAGGAAGGAAGGAATGAAAGTAAGGGAGGAAGGACAGATGGAAGGAAGAAAAGAAAAAGGAAGGAAGGGAGGGAGGAAGGAAGAAAGAAATAAAGAGAGGAAGGACGGAAGGAAGGAAGGATGGTAGGAAGGATGGTAGGAAGGACAGAAGGAAGGAAGAAAGAAATAAAGAGAGGAAGGACGGAAGGAAGGAAGGTAGGAAGGACAGAAGGAAGAAATGAAAGAAGGAACAAAGAAAGGAAAAAGGGAAGAGAGGAAGAACGGGGGAAGGACAGAAGGAAGAAAGGTAGGAAGGAAGAAAGGTAGGAAGGACAGATGGAAGGAAGGAAAAGAACACAAGAAGGAAAGTGGGCCGGACTGGACCTCTCGGCGGGCCGGTTCTGGCCCACGGGCCGCATGTTTGACACCCCTGCATTAGAGGTTTAGATTAGAGTTCATTCTGGGTGAAAACAACTCAACACATGTTAATGACACTAAAATATGTGCATCACTGCTTCAGTTTGTAATTAACCCCCAGACACTGCAACCAAATCTGATTGAGTTCAGATTGTTCATCTCATTGAATATAGATATTATTGAATATTGAATATATACTGCAACCGTATAATTTCAATATATGGACTATAATTCTGTTAAAAAACATGTAAATTCATGTTTTTGTATGACAGTTTAAATCTCATTTGTTGTGCGTGTTTTGACAGGAAGCTCCTCCCTCCTTTCCTTCCTTCTTTCCTTTCCTCCCTTCTTTCCTTCCTCCCTTCCTGCGTTCTTCTCTCCCTCCTTCTCTCTTTCTTTCCTCAGTCCTTCTTTCCTTCCTTCCTTCTTTCCTCCTTTCCTTCCTTCCCTCCTTCTTTCCTTCCTTCTTTCCTTTCCTCCCTTCCTTCCTTCCTCCTTTCCTTCCTTCTTTCCTCCCTCCTTTCCTTCCTTCTTTCCTTCCTTATTCCTTCCTCCCTTCCTTCGTTCTTCTCTCCCTCCTTCTCTCTTTCTTTCCTCAGTCCTTCTTTCCTACCTTCCCCCTTCCTTCCTTCCTCCCTCCTTTCCTTCCTCCCTTCCTCTCTATATACTGCAACCGTATAATTTCAATATATGGACTATAATTGTGTTAAAAAACATGTAAATTCATGTTTTTGTATGACAGTTTAAATCTCATTTGATGTGCGTGTTTTGACAGGAAGCTTTAATCAAATGCTGTTTTCCTGTAAACAAAAATCTCATAATTACATGCCATCCTAAACCCACTGCTGCTTTAGAAAGCCTCTGTGGTGCAGCACTGACAGAGACGGGGAGAGGAGAACCAGCACGAGACAAGTCTGAGTGAAAAATAATGAGGCGCAGAGGGAGTGAGCCGATATCAAAGTGGGCGAACTCATTGTCTGAGGATGACCTCGCAGCGCGGAGAGACAGCGATCCGCCGGACGGAAAACACCCCTGGGTGTTCAGAGTCGCCCTGAAAACCAGCACACAGCAGTTTAAACTCCCCCCTGTTAACACCACTTACTCTCAAGTATATCATCAAACACACACACTTCCTTCTTCCTTCTTTACTTCCTTCTTCCTCCTTTCCTTCCTTCTTCCTTCCCTCCTTCCTCCCTCCTTTCCTTCCTTCTTCCTTCCTCCCTCTTTTCCTTCCTTCTTTCCTTTCCTTTCCTCCCTCCCTTCCTCCCTCCTTTCCTTCCTTCTTCCCTCCTTTCCTTCCTTCTTCTTTCCTCCCTTCTTCCTTCCCTCCTTCCTTCCTCCCTCCCTTCCTCCCTCCCTCATTTCCTTCTTCCTTCCTCCCTCCTTTCCTACCTTCTTCCTTCCCTCCTTAACACCCCTGGGTGTTCAGAGTCGCCCTGAAAACCAGCACACAGCAGTTTAAACTTCCCCCTGTTAACACCACTTACTCTCAAGTACATCATCAAACACACACACTGACTGCTTCCTTCTTCCTTCTTTACTTCCTTCTTCCTTCCCTCCTTCCTCCCTCCTTTCCTTCCTTCTTCCTTCCTCCCTCTTTTCCTTTCTTCTTTCCTTTCCTTTCCTCCCTCCCTTCCTCCCTTCTTTCCTTCCTTCTTTCACTTCCTCCCTCCTTTCCTTCCTTCTTCCTTCCTCCCTCCTTTCCTTCCTCCTTTCCTTCTTTCTCTCCTTTCCTTTCCCCCCTCCCTACCTACCTTCTTTCCTTCCTCCTTCCCTTCCTTCCTTCCCCCCTCCTTTCCTTCCTTCTTTCCCTTCTTCCTTCCTCCCTCCTTTCCTTCCTTCTTTCCTTTCCTTTCCTCCCGCCCTCCGTCCCTTCTTTCCTTCCTCCTTTCCTTCCTTCTTCCTTCCTCCCTCCTTTCTTTCCTTCTTTCCTTTCCTTTCCTCCCTCCCTCCCTTCCTCCCTCCCTCATTTTCTTCCTTCTTCCTTTCCTCCCTTCCTTCCTTCTTCCTTCCTCCCTTCCTCCCTCCTTTCCTACCTTCTTCCTTCCCTCCTAAACCCCCCTGAGTGTTCAGAGTCGCCCTGAAAACCAGCACACAGCAGTTTAAACTTCCCCCTGTTAACACCACTTACTCTCAAGTACATCATCAAACACACACACTGACTGCTTCCTTCTTCCTTCTTTACTTCCTTCTTCCTCCTTTCCTTCCTTCTTCCTTCCCTCCTTCCTCCCTCCTTTCCTTCCTTCTTCCTTCCTCCCTCTTTTCCTTCCTTCTTTCCTTTCCTTTCCTCCCTCCCTTCCTCCCTTCTTTCCTTCCTTCTTTCCCTTCCTCCCTTCTTTCCTTCCTTCTTTCCTTTCCTTTCCTCCCGCCCTCCGTCCCTCCCTTCTTTCCTTCCTGCCCTGAAAACCAGCACACAGCAGTTTAAACTTCCCCCTGTTAACACCACTTACTCTCAAGTACATCATCAAACACACACACTGACTGCTTCCTTCTTCCTTCTTTACTTCCTTCTTCCTCCTTTCCTTCCTTCTTCCTTCCCTCCTTCCTCCCTCCTTTCCTTCCTTCTTCCTTCCTCCCTCTTTTCCTTCCTTCTTTCCTTTCCTTTCCTCCCTCCCTTCCTCCCTTCTTTCCTTCCTTCTTTCCCTTCCTCCCTTCTTTCCTTCCTTCTTTCCTTTCCTTTCCTCCCGCCCTCCGTCCCTCCCTTCTTTCCTTCCTGCCCTGAAAACCAGCACACAGCAGTTTAAACTTCCCCCTGTTAACACCACTTACTCTCAAGTACATCATCAAACACACACACTGACTGCTTCCTTCTTCCTTCTTTACTTCCTTCTTCCTCCTTTCCTCCCTCCTGTCCTTCCTTCTTCCTTCCTCCCTCTTTTCCTTCCTTCTTTCCTTTCCTTTCCTCCCTCCCTTCCTCCCTTCTTTCCTTCCTTCTTTCACTTCCTCCCTCCTTTCCTTCCTTCTTCCTTCCTCCCTCCTTTCCTTCCTCCTTTCCTTCTTTCTCTCCTTTCCTTTCCCCCCTCCCTACCTACCTTCTTTCCTTCCTCCTTTCCTTCCTTCCTTCCCCCCTCCTTTCCTTCCTTCTTTCCCTTCTTCCTTCCTCCCTCCTTTCCTTCCTTCTTTCCTTTCCTTTCCTCCCGCCCTCCGTCCCTTCTTTCCTTCCTCCTTTCCTTCCTTCTTTCCCTTCTTCCTTCCTCCCTCCTTTCCTTCCTTCTTTCCTTTCCTTTCCTCCCGCCCTCCGTCCCTTCTTTCCTTCCTCCTTTCCTTCCTTCTTCCTTCCTCCCTTCTTTCTTTCCTTTCCTTTCCTCCCGCCCTCCGTCCCTCCCTTCTTTCCTTCCTGCCCTGAAAACCAGCACACAGCAGTTTAAACTTCCCCCTGTTAACACCACTTACTCTCAAGTACATCATCAAACACACACACTGACTGCTTCCTTCTTCCTTCTTTACTTCCTTCTTCCTCCTTTCCTTCCTTCTTCCTTCCCTCCTTCCTCCCTCCTTTCCTTCCTTCTTCCTTCCTCCCTCTTTTCCTTCCTTCTTTCCTTTCCTTTCCTCCCTCCTCCCTCCCTTCCTCCCTTCTTTCCTTCATTCTTTCCTTTCCTTTCCTCCCGCCCTCCGTCCCTTCTTTCCTTCCTTCTTCCTTCCTCCCTTCCTCCCTCCTTTCTTTCCTTCTTTCCTTTCCTTTCCTTTCCTCCCTCCCTCCCTCCCTTCCTCCCTTCTTTCCTTCCTCCTTTCCTTCCTTCTTTCCCTTCTTCCTTCCTCCCTCCTTTCCTTCCTTCTTTCCTTTCCTTTCCTCCCTCCATCCCTCCCTTCTTTCCTTCCTGCCCTGAAAACCAGCACACAGCAGTTTAAACTTCCCCCTGTTAACACCACTTACTCTCAAGTATATCATCAAACACACACACTGACTGCTAACTGATGTTGACAGCTAAACCAGAGGCTGATTGGAACATTATCACCTATTTAATCAGCAAAGGGCAGAGTCCATCCCCGACTGGTACACAGGCAAACGACTAAAGAGACTAAATCCTTATTAGATATTTTGCATTTCAGTACCAAGGAAGAACTTGAACACAGCTCCGGGTTCAGCTGCTCGTGTTGCCGTTAGAATAGTGATGTGACTGCCCACTATGTGTGTAGGTTTAAGTGGTGGTGCGGGACATGATGGGACTGAATCAGAAAACATGTGTCATCCTTCAGGAACTAAATCTGATTTCAACCAAGAGGTGTACTGCAGGGTTTAGTTGGTCCATAAGCTTCCTTTAATTTGTTCTAACTGGGGATTTCCACCGGGTCCGTCAGCGGCGCGGAACAGCTGCGCTACGGTTTATCTCCGTCCTCTGCCCGGCGTCAACTCACACCGGGAGCGTTACAGCAGCGGAGCTCTGGGAGAGAAATCTGCCTTTTAAATGAAGTTGCACTGTTAATACAGTAATTACGGCAGCCCAATCAAATCTGAACAAGTGCCTTTAGTCTACCGTAATTACTGTAGTAGCTAGTCTACCATAATTACTGTAGTAACTAGTCTACCGTAATTACTGTAGTAGCTAGTCTACCGTAATTACTGTAGTAGATAGTCTACCGTAATTACTGTAGTAGCTAGTCTACTGTAATTACTGTAGTAGCTAGTCTACCGTAATTACTGTAGTAGCTAGTCTACTGTAATTACTGTAGTAGCTAGCCTACCATAATTACTGTAGTAGCTAGTCTACCGTAATTACTGTAGTAGCTAGCCTACCATAATTATTGTAGTAGCAGTACAACTAAACAGCCCGATTTTGTTAACTTGCTCAATTTTAGTTGATTTGGTAATTTTCTTAGATGTTTGTGCTGATGTCATGTGTCAGTAGCTACGTAGCTAGATGGAGTCTTTATCTGTCTGGTTTATTCCTGTTTGTTGCTGAAATACGATCGGGAGGCTGCACGGGTTGTTTTATTTTGAAAGGCGGAAGTTTTACTATGCCGATTCAGTGTCTGACTTCCTGTCTGGTGCGATCTGCTCTGTTGAGCTCTGCCGCTGCTGAGACGCTCCCGGTGGAAACACTCTCATTGGTTATAGAGACATCTATCAGCTCCGGTGACCGCGGCGCAGCTGTAACACGCCGCTGACGGACCCGGTGGAAATTGGGCTTTATTCTTTTGTTTCGACTATATGCAGATGATACTCTCATTTATACGTCTAGACCTCATTTGCTGCCAATCCAAACTGCCTTTCACTTGGTTTCAATATCTTACAGAAGTGGCTCTTCTTTAAAAATGTGTTATGAATGGTCGTTTTGTTTTGGTCTGTTGTTTGTGTGCCCTGTGTTTCTTTTGATTTTTCTTTTGATTTTTCTTGACAGGCAAATAGTGGTGTGCCATCACGAAGCTATGATTGGTTAAAGAGGTTCGCATCCTTGGCTGCAGCTGGGAGGCACCAGCTATAAAACGGCCAAGATGGCGGCAGTCTGGTGGCAGCAGGCAATTCTCCCAACCGGCCACACTTTTGTTCTGTGTTGGTTTTTTTGAAAGTAGATATGGGTTGTATAGTTTATGTTGAGTAGTAAGGGTGGGCTGCCAGTTTGTGTTAATCTGGTTTTCTCCTGTTTATTTAGTCAGGGAGTTAAGTTCTTGTCATTTGTTTTCTTACAGTAAGTTTCTTATTTTTTTCTAGATAGGATTGTTTTATTTGTTATTTTGGCCTTGGTCCACCCTGAAGTTTCGATTTTGTATTTTATTTATTACTTTGTATAAATAAATTTTCCTTATACACAACTATTCGCCTGTGGCTACTTGGGAATTGGGGAAGATGGGGCCTAATCAGGTTATGCCCTAGGCACCCCTAGACTGGGGCATAACAAATGTTACACTATGGTCTTTTGTACAAAGCAGAGTTTTAAGTGTGAAGTGTAGTGATTATACTCCTCTGCATTGAATCGTTAGTTGGGTTGACTCGCAGCTTGCATTCAAACCTTGCATTGGTCAACAGTTTTACACTTGCCTCACTGCTTAAATGCTATTTCTTGACTCTGCCAGTGTTGTTTATTATATGCATCTAACTCCCCACCTCTCAACACAGCATAAAATATTCTCTTTATATTTGATCTTAGAAAAGCAACTGAAAAAGAGAATCAATGTTTAAAGCTCCTACTGACTGCAATAACTAATAACTTACCCTCAAACATTCGACGATCCTTGACATCATTTCACATTTAAAAGGTTTTTTTCGTCTTATTTTGAGATAAATTGTACACGTTTAAGTGAGAGTAGATGTTTCAGCGATGATCTCGAGGACTTCTTTCTTAACCCTCGTGTCCTCCTCCCGGGTCAAATTGACCCCGTCTTATTCTTCTTTCCTCCCTTCCTTCCGTCTGTCTGTACTTCCTCCATCCCTCTTTCTTCCTTCCTTCTTTCCGTCCCTCCTTCCTCCCTCATTTCCTTCCTTCTTCCTTCTCTTTTCCTCCCTTCCTTCCTTCCTTCCTCTCTCCCTCCTCCTCTCTTTCTTTCCTCAGTCCTTCTTTCCTACCTTCCTTCCGTCCTTCTTTCCTACCTTCCTTCTTAGCTTTCCTTCCTTCTTCCTTCCCTCCTTCCTTCCTCCCTCCTTTCCTCCCTTCTTTCCTTCCTCCTTTCCTTCCTTCTTCCTTCCTCCCTCCTTTCCTTCCTTCTTCCTTCCTCCCTTCCTTCCTTCTTTCCTTTCCTTTCCTCCCTTCCTCCCTCCCTTCCTTCCTTCCTTCCTTCCTTGACTCGAGGACGACAGGAGGGTTAATGCACGTTCGGATCATCAAGGCAACAGGCATAATGCATTTTGATGATACTGGCGACCGTAGTAGTATTCTTTTCCAATGTGATGGTATTTTCCAGTAATCTTAGAAAGTCTGTGTGTACCAAATGTGGAAGACAGACATGAAAAACAAACTAACATTAAGATGATACTATATTAAACAATATATTCTTCATCATATTTTTGTGGGGAAGGATTTGTTCAGTGAGGAAGCGAGTAGTTAAAAAAAACACCTAAACTACAGTAGAAGGATTTCACTTCTTTTTCTCCTTCTTCAATCACGCCAAATGTCAACTTCTCAATTCCATCTTGTACATGTTGGAGCTGAATCACATCAGAAATATGACAGTGGACGATGTGAACAACACATGGAAACACCTTAGCAACCACCTTAGCAACAAAGGCTACAGAGTGGACAACTATTTGTGGGCATGTACGAACATCTGATGGCATCACGATGTGGAAGTAGAGGCAGTTTTGCAAATGAAAGCTCTGACTTTTTATTTCTACGTAGGTTCAAGTTTTAGAACTTCGACCACGTTTAACATCCAACAACAGAACAGGATATTAATACCACAAAACCAGCAGAATATATCACCTATTTAATGCTATTACCTCTGCGTGTGTGTGTGTGTGTGACAAACTGTGCATCCCATCAGAGAACACACACACACACACACACACACACACACACCATAACACAACATATCATATTACACTCTCATAACAGACAAATGATCTGTGCTCTCTTTTGGCAACCTGAGGAATAGTTGCTAGGCAACCAGGGGAGTTTCTAAAAGCACTGGTGTCTCCTCTGCAGAGGGAGGAGGGGGAACATTGAATATTGAACAGGATGTTGTATGGTGAAGCTGATTATGTAACGCCGTCTTAAAGTTGGCATGAAGCATCGTCTCTATAAATATTCCTGATCCCTACTTCTTCATCAGAGCCAAATCCTGCTGGCTGCGGCGCTCAGGCTGCAGGTGTACGGGGGATTCGAACCGTTCTGCTTCCTGTTTGTCAAGCAGCAGCAGAATGTCGCTCCCAGAGCCAAACAGTAAATCAGGATTAAACAGAAATAGACTGATACACAGTCATTTTCACCAAATGTGACCCAAAAAAAAAATGTGATCACGTTGGTAAAGCCTCTGAAACCTCCACAGATCTCACACAGCTCCCTCTGCAGACAACACTGTGGCGGAAGTAGAAAAGTCGTCATCACTGCGGAGGCGCTTCACTTTAAAACCAGATTACAACACTGAAATGTTTGTAAGGGATTTCACTTTTTACAGAGTGAGGTTGAGAAACGCTGTAGCAGCAGTTACATGTTGAACACGCTAAAGTCATAAAATGTCATTAAGTACATTTATAATCTACAATAAAATAAGATATTCCTTTAGTTGTCCCATGGAGGGAAACTGCACAGTATTACACCAGCAAGAAAAAAAAACCCAGAAAGAGCATTAATAGAAATAATAAAGGACACAAAAAAATAAAACAAAAACTATATAGTAAAGAAATAGTAACATCTTGTAGAAGAGTAATGTTAGAGTTACAAGTAGGGCTGTCAGCGTTAACGCGTTAATCACGATTAGATTAATGCAATCCATAACGCGTTAATCTTTTTAAATCGCATTTTAATGTAGCAAGCCTTTTTGTCCCTTCTACTCCCCCGTAGACGGCTCCTCTAGCTGTAGCGCTATGCTTTGAAGTGGCCTCCTGCAGTAAACCTACCGCGCTGATGGAAAGTAAGAGAGCTACTGGACTTTTGAACGGCTTGTTTAACTTTAAAACACTTCCAGACGCTTCAGTTGACAAGTCAAAAGTAAAATGCAACCTGTGTCAAACGGAGTTTAACTACCACCGGAGTACGTGGAGTTTGAGTTAGCACCTCCACGCTAAACACCCAGGTGCAGCCAAGCCAGCCTCAGCTCCACCAAAGGACCATTTTGGAGTGTGGGAGTCGCAGCAGAGCCGTGATTGATTCCCAGTTAAGACACTCTGGTAAGAAATGCTTTACATTATGGGCTTAAAACTGCCTTCAAATGGAAAATAACAGGATTTTAAACATGCAATTCAAAACGCCATTAATCGTGATTAACTATGGAAACTCTGCGATTAATCTCGATTTAAAAAATTAATCGTTTGACAGCCCTAGTTATAATGTATAAATATAATATACAAACTGGTGATTAAGCTTTGCAATCTGTGCAGCAGTAAGAATAATGTCTCTTAGAAATGATGTTCATATGCAGCAAAACAGCAGGAAGAGTTTAATATGGCTTTAGTTTCTACTGGCGGAGATTGTGCTGTAAGATCAGATCAGTGAATCTGTACGCTCGACATGTTCAGAACTTTTTCTCTTTCTTTTTATACGATCATTTTAGGAAACTCAGCACTGACAAACAGGATGAGACAACATTTAGCGGCCATCATCCACACGGAGACACTTTTTGGTTTAAACGCAGATGTTTTGCATCGTTTTGGCCGAAGGAAGGAAGGAGGTGAGGAAGGAAGGAAGGAAGAAAGGAAGGAAGGATGGGAGAGAGGACAGAAGGAATAAAGAGAGGAAGAAAGGAAGGAAGGGAGAGAGGAAGAAAGGAAGGAAGGGAGAGAGGAAAGAAGGAAAGAAGAAAGAGAGGAAAGAAGGAAGGGAGAGAAGATGGAAGAAGGTAAGGAAGGAAGGAAGGAAGGAAGGAATAAAGAGAGGAAGGAAGGAAGGAAGGAAGAAAGGAAGGAATAAAGAGAGGAAGAAAGGAAGGAAGAAAGGAAGGAAGGGAGAGAGGAAGGAAGAAGGTAAGGAATGAAGGAAGGAAGGAAGGAAGGAAGGAATAAAGAGAGGAAGAAAGGAAGGAAGGAAGGAATAAAGAGAGGAAGGAAGGAAGAAAGAGAGGAAGGAAGGAAGGGAGAGAGGAAGAAAGGAAGGAACGAAGGAAGGAAGGGAGAGAGGAAAGAAGGAAGGAAGAAAGAGAGGAAGGAAGGAAAGAAGGAAGGAAGGAAGGAAAGTTTGAACAGATTTAACTGAAAGTCTGAACCTGAAAACATGGATTTGACTTTCAGACATGAGCTTTAAATCCTCGTGTTATTCTGAGGAGCGACCAGGAGCTTCATCACTTCATCAGCTTTCCTCTATCCTTCCTTCCTTCCTTCCTTCCTTCCTTTGACTTTCAGACCAGGAGCTTCATCACCAGCGTGTAACTCAAATGTTTGTAAAGGATTTCTACAAACTAAACATGTTCCAGTCAAATCTGCATTAAAGGAAAGTTTCTCCATTTTTCCTCCTTAAAAGATATTCATATTAGCTTCAGGGTTGACTGTTCCTTCTTTCATCCCTTCCTCCCTCCCTTCTTTCCTTCGTTCCTTCCTTCTTTCCTTCCTTCTTTCATCCTTTCCTTCCTTCCTCCATCCTTCCTTCCTTCCTTCTTTGCTTTCTTCTTTCCTTCCTCCCTTCCTTCTGTCCTTCCTTCCTTCCTCCATCCTTCCTTCCTTCCTTCTTTCCTTTCTTCTTTCCTTCCTCCCTCCCTCCTTCTCTCTTTCTTTTCTTCCTCTCTCTTTCCTTCCTTCCTTCCTCCCTCCCTCCCTCCTCCTCTCTTTCTTTCCTCCTGCTTCCTTCCTTCTTTCCTCCCCCCTTCCTTCCTTCCCTCTTTCTTTCCTGTCCTTCCTTCCTTCCTCCCTCCTTTCCTTCCTTCTTCCTCCCTTTCTTCTTTCCTCCCCCCTTCCTTCCTTCCTTCTTTCCTTCTTTCTTTCCTCTGTCCTTCCTTCCTCCCTCCCTCCTTTCCTTCCTTCTTCCTCCCTTCCTTCCTTGACTCGAGGACAACAGGAGAGTTAAGACAGAGTAAAAGAAGTTTCGGACTCGTCCTTTAATCAGTGTTTAAACCTTTCAGCTGCACTGAGTGTGTTTGTGTTATGTAACAGCACACTGTTGCATAACCTCTTCTGTAAAACTGCGGTTGTGACAGAACACTATTTTATTTTCTCCGGTATGAAAACCTTCTGGAAACATTTCAACTCTCTGTGGTTTCAGCATGAAGAAGCAAACAGCTGAAGATGACTTCCTCCAGCTCATTATGGTGCAATCAAGAACTGCAAGCTCACTAACTCTTAACCTCCGGGTGTTTGCAGTGAGTCTCTGCACACTGCAGCACAGCCACGCACTCAGTCTGTCTGTTGCTGCCCCCTGCTGGTGGATCCATGCATCGCACCCCACCTCTCAACACAGATCACCAGTCTACAGAGCTGGAAAGTATATTTACTCTGTACTGTAGTTTATTTAAGTAGAAGTTTGAGGTACTTGTACTTTACTGTAGTACAGTTAGAGGTACTTGTACTTTACTGTAGTACAGTTAGAGGTACTAGTACTTTACTGTAGTATTTCCATGTGAGGTACTTTCTACTCCACTACATTTATTGAACAGCTTTAGTTACTTTTCAGATGCAGATTTGACACAATGGAAAATATAACAAGCTTTTAAAATCCAACACATTGTTAAAGATGAAACCAGTCAGCAGTGTGTAGTCGGCTCACATTTCAGATGTCTATGAGTTGTTAACAGCTCCACCAAATACTGATTCTTCCCTCTAAACTTCTCACATGCTTTCATTTCAATAAATGTTCAAATGATACAATATTTCAGCAAAAATCAAAGATTAGAGAAAAAGTCCAAAAACTGAAAACACATTTGTGAATCAGAACTTTGTTTTTTCTTCTTTCTCATTAATCATCTCAGCAGCCCTCACATTTATCTGCTGACCCTTTGGAGGGACCCCACCCCTAGGTTGGGAACCACTGGACTAAACTAGCTAACTGTATATAAAGTAGTATAAACTAGCTAACTGTATATAAAGTAGTATAAACTAGCTAACTGTATATAAAGTAGCGTAAACTAGCTAACTGTATATAAAGTAGTATAAACTAGCTAACTGTATATAAAGTAGTATAAACTAGCTAACTGTATATAAAGTAGTATAAACTAGCTAACTGTATATAAAGTAGTATAAACTAGCTAACTGTATATAAAGTAGTATAAACTAGCTAACTGTATATAAAGTAGTGTAAACTAGCTAACTGTATATAAAGTAGTATAAACTAGCTAACTGTATATAAAGTAGTGTAAACTAGCTAACCGTATATAAAGTAGTATAAACTAGCTAACTGTATATAAAGTAGTATAAACTAGCTAACTGTATATAAAGTAGTATAAACTAGCTAACTGTATATAAAGTAGTATAAACTAGCTAACTGTATATAAAGTAGTATAAACTAGCTAACTGTATATAAAGTAGTATAAACTAGCTAACTGTATATAAAGTAGTATAAACTAGCTAACTGTATATAAAGTAGTGTAAACTAGTGTAGTGGTTGTGTACTCTATCTCTGTTGCGTTGTGTTATGGAAGAAGCACCACCGTCACTTTCGGCATCAACCTGACATTTATTCTGATGGTTAAAGGAGTGATATCACACTCAGTCTCTCAAAAATGCACAGAGACAGCATTCACAGACTGTTACCAAGGTTACAGGAAGATTAAATAAACAACACAGCAAACCTGAACGTAAAAGCAGTGATATCACAGTCAGTCTCTCACATGGACTTCTCAAAAACGCTAAAATAAAACACCATAAATAAGGTCAGTTTGACTTGTTGCTAGCTAGCAGCTTTACACACAGAGCTTAACTAGCAAACCACTGACAACATGGAGCATCAACACCCTGACTTTAACTATGGTAATACACAGTATTTTCCCCAGTAAGGCTTAAGTCCGCATATAAGATACAGAAACCACTTTTAACCATAAAAACAAAGTTAATATCTCTATTTTTAACGGAGCTGATAACATGTGCACCTAACACAGAGACACACAGACTGTTACCTGAGTTCATGGCGCACCACCCAGAGGGTCCAGCAGAGGGCGCTGCACTCATGTTACTCACATCATCTCTGTGGTAATGGCCATTACTCTGAGATATATAAATAATAAAATATACAACACAATAGGAAATGGACAAATGGCCAATAAGCTAATTTATAATTTTATGCTGCAATCTTATATTTAATGCTCTATTCTAGCATTTTATGTATTTTTCTATACTTCATTTTTATTGTGAGGGGTGGGGTTAATTGTATGTTTTAATGTTTCTGTTTTATGTAAAGCACATTGAGTTGCCATTGTGTATGAAATGCACTATAAATAAAATTGCCTTGCCAATAATAAATTAAAATCGGTGCAAATATTAAAAATAAGAGTTAGAAATCATTAACTCCATTACACTAGCATCCTACATCACTATAATACTGCAGTACTATTACTCAAGCTCATATTAGTTTTATCTTGAGGATTTTGAGGTACTTGTACTTAACTTGAGTATTTTCATGTGATGCTATTTTATACTTCTACTCAATTTATTCACACAGATAATAAAAGAAGTTCATCATAATGAAATGTGGAACAAAAAAACCCCCAACAAAGTCCTTTAAAAAATATTTTTATTAACAAACGTTTAAAAATTCATTGAAAACTCATCAACACATAAAAATCACCCAACCACCACAATCACAGGTGCACCCAGCTGGTCCGAGCAGGGACCGGGTGCACACCTTTACAGCACCTACGGGCGGAGGAGCCACACGCTGCTGCCCGATGGAGCTGCAGCTGGAACATCTGGATCTGTGGTCTCCTCTTCACGCCCAGGTGAAACCTCGCCCAATAGGAGCTCTGAACGCTCCTTCTGTCTGCACATCTCATTCTGACGCCAAAGAGGCCAAAGTCGTGTCCGGGTTAAGCCGTCCGAGTCGTCCTGGATTACAAAAATTAGATTAGATTAATGAGTTTGTTTGTTTTTTTAGCAGAAAACACAAAGTCACTTCCTGTGCAGCTTCATCTGAGAATTTACTTTTTACTCTTAAAGATCAAACATGGGGAGTATTTACAGGCTGAGTCCAACGAGAAGGAAATAATTAGTATTCCTGACAGTCATGAGATTCAACTGTAGGAAAACACATCAGATGCCTGGTGGAAGGTCTGAGTGTGGTTTAGGGGCGGGATCAGTCTGCCTCTGACACACATGGAAACAAAACTGTTGGACTTCCTGGTGCCAGAGATCAGTCTGAAGTTAACTAGTTCAGTTCTGTTCAGACATGGTGGAAAATAACTAAAAACACACACACACACACACACACACCAGCAGGGTTTCTAAAGGACAGGAGCATTACTTCCTAAACTCAGTCAGACACAGCTGTGATGGAGGAAGAGTTCAATCTGCCAGCCTTCATTCAGAAAACCTCATTTTATAATGTTTGGTTTATTTTAGTATAAAACAAATAAAATAATTAAACAACCTAAAAAAACAATTCAGATTAAAACACTGTTAATTATTAAAAGACACGAACAGAGAATCTGAAACACTTCTCTGTACAAAAACAAACAAGAGCAGACCTGAGCTCTTAAAGGAGAAGTTCAACTTGGCACGTTGGATGTTTGTTATGACTCAAATCTTCCAAAACGATCCAAAGTTCACTTTTACGCCCCAAAAAAAACAAAAACTCACCAGAAACCGACTTTTTTTTAAATTATCAGCCGACTTATAAAAACACAGAACACACAAATGAAGCCAGAAGTGTTAAAACATCACAAACCAAAACAGCTGATCTCTTAACAGACGTGAATAAACAGCTGATTGTAACCCGAGCCTCACCTCACGCCTCACGCCTTGGCTTTCTTCTCGCTGTTTTGCAGTTTTTCAACAATCTTGCGCTCGTGTCCTCCAGGGTTTGGTCTGTTGGTGTTGTCGCTGGCTTCCTTCTTTGTCCTGCCTTTCCGTGCTGAGCCTTCTGCAACACACACACACACACAAACACACACAGTTCAGCCTCAGAGAGAGAGACACACACACAAACACACACATATATAATTAAACAATCCGCGCAGTTGTAAAGCGGCTCGAGCCTCACCTGCGTATTTATCGGTTAAGTTATAATATTCGTATTCGTCGTAGTATTTGGCTTCAAAGCTGGTGGGCTCCAGGTTTTTGACGTCGACGTGACTCATGTTTGTTCTCTTGAGTTTTTTGTTTTTTTTTTTTGCTCCAAGAAAAAACAAATTAAAAAACAAAAGTTTGTCAAAGCTTCAGAAAATGTGGAGACGGTTGAAGGTGGTGCTGGAGACGCTGCGTAAAGCTGCTGCTGCTGGTGTCTCCTCTCAGCGGCTCACTGCGCTTTTTATAAGAGTCTGCAGCTCCTCCTCCTCCTCCTCCTGCTCTCCTCCTCCTCCTCTCCTCCTGCTCTCCTCCTCCTCCTGATGCACTAATGTTGCATCATTTCTGCACTAAAGCGTCAACAAGCAGCAGCTGGACCAACTACACCCACTAACTACACCCACTAACACACTTCATTCATTCATTTATATACAGTCAAGCCCGAAATTATTCATACCAATTTTGACTTAAAGTTACTTTTATTCAACCAGCAAGTTGTTTTTTGACCGGAAGTGACACAGGCGTCTCCAAGAAGATAAAAAGACGATGTACAAAAGGCATCATTGTGGTAAAAAAAATATTTCAGTCAGCTTTAATTTTCATTTGAACAAAAAATGGCATGTCCAAAAGGGGTATGAATAATTTCGGGCTTGACTGTATATATATGTGTTCTGATATCTGCTTCATTTCTATATGTTGTTTTTGAGCATTTTAACCCTTAAACAGTCAGGATGGAAAATTACATGTTAAAAAATCCCAATGTGATGTCACTAGTTATGTCATTTACACCTAAAGTAAAACATTTCCTTCATATTTTTAATATATTTTGGATTTTATGAGTTGTATCTCCACCAGGATGTGTTGCCCTTATTAAGGTATACAATAGTGATAATGGTAAAACACTTAAATGTGTTATTTAACCCTTTATTGGGCAAATTATTATATTTGGTAACTTCTGTAAATATCCCAAAATATCCTTCCTTCCTTCCTTCCTTCCTTTCCTTCCTCCCTGCCTTCTTTCTTCCCTTCCTCTTTTCCTTTCTCCCTCCCTCGTTCCTTATTTCCTCCGTCCTTCCTTCCTTTCATTCCTTCCATCTGTCCTTCCTCCCTCCCTCCTTCCTTCTCTCCTCCCTTCCTTCTTTCCTTCCTCCAACCTCCTTTCTTCTTCCTTCCATCTGTCCTTCCTCCCTCCCTCCTTCTCTCCTCCCTTCCTTCTTTCCTTCCTCCGTCCTTCCTTCCTTCCTTCCATCTGTTCTTCCTCCCTCCCTCCTTCTCTCCTCCCTTCCTTCTTTCCTTCCTCCAACCCCCTATCTTCTTCCTTCCTTCCTTCTTTCTTCCCTTCCTCCCTCCCTCCTTCTCTCTTTCTTTCCTCCCCCCTACCTTCCTTCCTTCCTTCTTTCCTCCGTCCTTCCTTCCTTTCCTTCCTTCTTTCCTCTGTCCTTCCTACCTTCCTTCCTTCCTTCTTTCCTCCGTCCTTCCTTCCTTCCTTCCTTCTTTCCTCCGTCCTTCCTTCCTTCCTTTCAATGAGTGTCCTATAAAGGGTTAACATAGTAAAGTGATACATTCTTCACACATACTAGTTTCTAAACTGATTTTTATCATTTCTATTAAAGTATAAACCTACAACAAGCTTCACTTCTACTAATCTAATGCTCATATACATTTAAACAACCACCTTAACCTTAACCTCCTAACAGGAAGTAGAAGAGTGTGTATCTCCTGGTGCACGCTGCCTGTTGAAGGGTTCAATTATAAACATCAGATTTAATTGATTTAACCTTCCTGTCGTCCTCCCTCTGTTTTGACTGTTCCTTCCTTCCTTCCTTCCTTCCTTCCTTCCTTCCTTCCTTCCATCTGTGCTTCCTCCCCCCACCTTCCTCTTTTTTCTTCTCTCCTTCTTTCCTCCCTCCCTCCCTCCTACCTTATTTCCTTCCTTCCTTCTTTCCTCCGTCGTTCCTTCCTTCCTTCTTTCTTTCCTTCCTCCCTCCCTCCTACCTTCTTTCCTTCCTTCCTTCTTTCCTCCGTCGTTCCTTCATTCCTTCGTTCCTTTCTTCCTGCCTTCTTTCCTATGTCCTTTCTTTCCTTCCTCCCTCCCTCCTACCTTCCTTCCTTACTTACTTCTTTCCTCCATCCTTCCTTCCTACCTTCCTTATTTCCTTTCCTCCCTTCCTTCCTTCCATCCTCCATCCCCCTTTCTTCCTTCTGTCGTTCCTTCCTTTCTCTCTCCTTCCTTCCTTCCTCCCTCCCTGCCTTCTTTCCTTTACTCCCTTCCTTCCTTCCATCCTCCATCCCCCTTTCTTCCTTCTGTCGTTCCTTCCTTTCTCTCTCCTTCCTTCCTTCCTCCCTCCCTG
>JAJDFG010000806.1:72500-76603 GCA_021039105.1 Scomber colias
AGCACCAACAACAGCAGACCTCTGGAACCGGACCGAGCACCAACAACAGCAGACCTCTGGAGCCGGACCAAGCACCAACAACAGCAGACCTCTGGAACCGGACCGAGCACCAACAACAGCAGACCTCTGGAACCGGTCCAAGCACCAACAACAGCAGACCTCTGGAACCGGACCGAGCACCAACAACAGCAGACCTCTGGAGCCGGACCAAGCACCAACAACAGCAGACCTGTGGAACCGGACCGAGCACCAACAACAGCAGACCTCTGGAACCGGACCGAGCACCAACAACAGCAGACCTCTGGAGCCGGACCAAGCACCAACAACAGCAGACCTGTGGAACCGGACCGAGCACCAACAACAGCAGACCTGTGAACAGGACCAAGCACCGACAACAGCAGACCTCTGGAACCGGACCAAGCACCAACAACAGCAGACCTCTGGAACCGGACCGAGAAGGGAGGAAGGACAGGAGGAAGGAAGGGAGGGAGGGAGGAAAGAAGGAAGGAATGAGGAAGGAAAGGAGTAAGGAGGGAGGGAGGAAAAGAGGAAGGAAGGAAGGATTGAAGGATGTTCCTTCTTTCCTCCGTTCCTTCCTTCCGTCCTTCTCTTTCTTTCCTCCCTCCTTCCTTCTTTCCTTCCTCCCTTCCTCCTTTCCTTCCTTACCTCGTTCTCTCTTTCTTTCCTCCCTCCTTTCCTTCCACCCTCCCTCCTTTCCTTCTTTACCTCCTTCTCTTTCTTTCCTCCCTCCTTCCTTCTTTCCACCCTCCCTCCCTCCTTTCCTTCCATCTTCCTCCCTCCCTCCCTCCCTCCTTTCCTCCCTTCTTTCCTTCCTTCCTTCTCCCTCCCTCCCTCCCTTCCTTCCTTGACTCAAGGACATTAGGAGGGTTAAATAAAACCAACAAACATCACAGTAAATGTATTTCCTGCTTGTCGCTCTGTGCTGTAACACCATGTTTGGCCTGCAGGTGGCAGCACGATACTAGAAAGAAGATATAAACCCCCGACGTGTTGTTCCATCTGAATATAAGTTTTGGCTTTTGCTATCATTTGAAATATTACATAATTAACCCTTCGGTTGTCCTCGAGTCAAGGAAGAAAGAGAGGAAGGAAGGAAGGAGGGAGAAAAGGGAGGAAGGAAGGAAGGAAGGAAAGAAGGAAGGGAGGAAGGGAGGAAGGAAGGAAGGAGGAGGAAGCCTCCTTCTGTTTTTGATACTGCAGACACATTTCCTGTATTTTCTGGTTGTATTCTAATAAAAAGACTGAGAAATAATTATAATAATGTAAAACCACCCTTTGATGCATGGCCAGATGATACCAGGAATGGTTTGATGTCCAAGAAAATGAAAGCCTTTTATGTCTGGCTTAAAGACATAACCCACAAGGCCAAAAGACTGGATCACTCCAGGTCCAAGTCGGATGTCCAGACACCAGAGGCTTTTTCAGCGCTACTGAGACTGTCTACGGTCCAAGTCACAGAGTCCATCAACTCCCCCATAGAAGGACCATGACAGTACAACTGAACCAGGTTTTACCAGCTACATCCCCATCAGAGTCCCATCAGAGAAGATGTAGGGGGGGCCGCCCATCATTAATAACAAGGCTGACGGTCCAGATGGGATCCCAGCTGAGATCTCAAAGAGAGCTGGACTGGATCGCCTGTGCCACATCCATACTCGACTCTTTACGTTCTGAGAAAAAGAACTTCCCTCAAAGCTCAGGGATAATCTAATCATCTCACTCCTGTCAACAGCAGGCAAAGAAGTGTATCCCTGTAAACTGACTGCTACCCACCGTCTGAGGAAGGACTCTGAGAATCTGTCTTCAGTCCTTCCAGACCAGGGTTATTATAGTTAACTAAAACTAAAACTAAAACTAGCAATGAAAAAACAATTTAGTTAACTGAAATTAAAATAAAAACTACAATGAACGATGTAAAACTAACTAAAACTAAACTGAATTGCAGATATTATAGAAAGATAGAAATTCAGCTTTGTTTTCGTTGTCATTTCGTTTTCTCCCGTATATAAATGTATAGTGATGAGGACTGATGGGAACATTTGTGGGAGGAAACTAAAAAGGAAAAAAATCCCACAAATTGTGGTTAAAGAATAAAAGGACTTGATGATAAACCATATTTGGTGTCACACATTCTTTCATCCTTTCCAGCTTCTACAAGTCAAGACTTTCTCTTAATACCTGAAAAACTAAAACTAAATAAAAACTAAACTGAAACTACTAAATCACTTGTTGAACTAAAACTAAACTGAAATAAAAAAGCAAACTGAAAAACTAAAGAAAAATAAAAACTAAAGAAAATTTCAAAACCTTGTTCCAGAGGTAGAGCAGACATTAACATTCACAGCACGTCAACGCCAGGAAGGCTGCTGTGTAAAAGGCAGAAAGGCAGAAAGGCAGCTTTGTAGGTGGACTGACAGCTTCTGTGGAGCGTACTATCAGGATATGGCTGCCACGATAAATACATCAGAATACTGAAGCTTCTACAAGACAGCATGCCAACCACAGAGCTCAGCAAGAGCAGCTCTGAATCTCAGCCTTCACCCTGTTTGCCATCTTCTAACAGGGATCCCAAGATATACCTTTCTGTTGGAAAACCTACATAGACAAACATTATTCAAAGGAGGAGGGTCTTTAAGCTTTTAGCTGTTATGCTGCACACAACTGGAACAAACTACCAGCAGAACTGAAATCAGCCCCAACAGTAAACACTTTTAAATCCAGGTTAAAAACATTTCTCTTCTCCTGAGCTTATGATTGAGCTCTTTTAAAGCACTTTACATTTTAATCTTTCATTTGCACTCTATGTCCTTTTAATGATTTTAAAGCTAATGTATTATTTTATGCTGCAATCTTATATTTAATGCTCTATTCTAGCATTTTATTTCTCTCTTTCTATTTTTCTGTACTTTGTTTTTATTATGGGGGGGTGGGGGTTGATTGTATGTTTTAAGTTTCTCAAATTACATGTTTTTCTGTTTTATGTAAAGCACAGTGAGTTGCCATTGTGTATGAAATGCACTATAGGAATAAAACTGCCTTGCCTTTTAGAAATGAATCAAACAAAATGTTCATTGTGGTCTTTACATACACAGCTGTCATCACAGATGAATGTATTACACATCATTCATTAACACTTGACATACAAAAATACAGTTTAGGCCCTCATTGTCCTTTTCAAGGCAGAATAACAAAACAGCCTTCAGTTCGGCTGCAGTTCCTGTAACAGTCACTAGATGCTGCTCCTCTGTGTCTCCGTGGTGATTTGACAAATACAGTCTCATTTCAAAGATGTTCAGGAGTGAAGAAAGTATGTTCAGAGTCTTTTGTGCTTGATTCGTAGTGCACAGATTCAGATTATCACTTTGGCAACAGATAATTTCACCATCTATCAATACAAATTATGATCTGATCAGAGTTGGAGAGCAGACCTGTGCCTGTTCTCAGATTTGACAAATAATTCTGAACATCTTTTTGCTATTTTAAGACAGGATAATGCTCCCAGAACAGGCGTGGCCGTCAGCCTGGGCTCACTTCTTCTTGTTCTCCTTGCAGGCGACCACGTAGCGCTGGGCCACGTTGAGCGGCGGAGAGTAACCGTCCAAGTACGATGTGTCCTCAAACAGCACAGAGTAGTCATCCTGAGGCTGAAAACACACACATGCTGAGGTTAGAGGCTGAAGGAGGTTGTTACTGTTGAGCTCCAGAAGAGTCTGCTCTACTTCCTCAAGTTGTACAGAGTTTATTTTACTGAAGAATAGCTTCAGTCTGTGATCTGTTACCATTCCTCCTGTTCATACTGACTATTAAAAGATGTGCTTTCAATGTAAAGTGATGGAGAATGAAATCCACAGTGTGTCCACACAGTCATTATAAAGTCTCTGATCAGCTTCTATTGAGCTTCATCAGTGTGAGTTATTATAGTAACCATGGTAACCATAGTAACTATAGCAGTGTGAGTTATTATAGTTACTATGGTAACAGTGTGAGTTAGTCATATCAGTGATATCTGACACATTTACAGTCTTTTTAGCATCAGATTCCCTCTTAGTGTTTCCCTCCTTCCTTCCTTCCTTCCTTCCTTC
>JAJDFG010000807.1:12500-76266 GCA_021039105.1 Scomber colias
CTCCTTTCCTTCCTTCTTCCTTCCCTCCTTCCTCCCTCCTTTCCTTCCTTCCTTCTTCCTCCCCCCCTTCCTTCCTTCCTTCCTTCCTTCTTTCCTGCTTTCCTTCCTCACCTCCTTCTCCCTTTCTTTCCTCCTTTCCTTCCTTCTTCCTTCCCTCCTTCCTCCCTCCTTTCCTCCCTTCCTTCTTCCTCCCTCCCTTCTTTTCTTTCCTTCTTTCCTCCCTCCTTTTATTCCTTCCTCCCTCCTTTCCTTCCTTCCTTCTTCCTTCCCCCCCTTCCTTCCTTGACTCAAGGAACAGGAGGGTTAAATCTGTGATTTTCAGAGTTTGTGCATAAAAAGGATTTCAGTTTTACAGTCATGTACTGGAGCATTTTAGGAGTTAACACAATCCCTGATCACTGCTGCCCCCTGGTGGCCCAAAATCAGAATTACACCACTCTGCTTTAGTCACTTTGGTACATTTCTCAGATCAGAATGAGACTGGCTTCTGCAGGTAATCTATGGTGTTTTATTATTTATACGGATGGTTTGTTGAGAAATGCTCTGACTCGTCCTGTTTGTTGTTCTTGTTACTTCACCGTCACCCTGAGGTCAGATTGTATTTTTAAATCAGGGAAGCAGCAGAAGAATAATAAAGGTAGAAAGATAGTAAGATAGATAGAAAGGTAGATAGACAGACGGACAGATTCAGGTTTAGATAGTTTATCTGATCCAAATTCTTTTTATTTTTCTTGAATAGTTTCAGTTCTTCTGTCTCACTTTCATTTTATATTCACTGAGAATCAAAAAATAATCATTAAAAAACAAAAAAATGACTTATTTATTTCATTATTTGTTTATGAATGTGACACAAAAAGCTGATTATGATTTGTTTTTCAGACTTTTGATTTTAGGCTCAGTTTAAAAAAAAAGGAACTTAACAAAACTTGATATTACCTTTTTCCAACTTCCGTGACCCAGAAGTTATTTCTTCTTCTTCTTCTTCTTCTTCTTCTCCTCCTCCTCCTCCTTCTTCTTCTTCGTGTGTTTGTAAATCTGCTGCCACGTTTTCGGACATGTGAACCAGCCGGTCATCTCTTTCAGACTTGAGGTCTAAATAATAGCCAAACATGTTTATTTTCCTTATCTGATGTGTGATGTTGTATTTAAGTACAAATCTAGCATGTTTAGTTTGTGTGTGTGTGTTTGTGGTGTTTTTTGTAGTTGCCCTCTCTGCCACCTTCTGCTGCTGCTGCTGCTGTGTGGTTATTGTGGCCAAAGCAGCATTAAGCTTAGATATAATCACACATGAATAAACCTGATCATCACTTTCTCATCATGCAACTTCTTCGTTTCTTCTTTGTTTGATGGTTTTAACCAACCATGCATGCACCATGTCGGCAACCTTAGGCACGTTTGGCACGCCACAGCATAGTCATTGGCACACTGGCAAAAGCAGTACTATACCCTACCGACAGCATTTAACATCACCTGTTAACCGTCTTCTTTAGTTTGACTGACAGCGCGCTCTCACACCCACATTGCCCACAGCGCTTCGGGCTGCTGTCCTACACACATCTCCCACAGAGGCCCCGGTTCAGGGTTAGGGTTCAGATCGGTAGCTGATGGCAACGCCGCTACCGATCTGAACCGGGGCCCTCTGTGTCAGTCCGGGGCGGGGGGTGCGATGCGATCGGTCTACCCGGTCTAATAAGCGGCAACACAGAGCTATAAGGACGCTTTGCTCTCACACGCGCATTTATAGTCACACAAACAGACACACACGCACGCGCGCGCGCTGTCACTCTATGGTGCGCGCTCTTGCTCGCTCACTCCAGATTCCGGGAAATTGGATCTTATTTGCGGGCGTCAAGGAGCCGCTATCAATATGCGGGAGAGTTGGCATGTCTGTAACATCGACTGTAACCATGTGAGCATCTGCACTTGAACTAATAGCGTCCTGTAAACACGAGCTGCGAGCTCCAGCTGTCTGCAATTAATCACTGATGAGCTGTTACTGCTGTACGATGTACAGAGAAATAAAAAGAAAATCAGAAAGGTTCACAGGCAGGCACATGTTGAAGCGTGCACGGCTGCAGCAGGGACACGCGTTGTGAGCACATATCTGCTAACTTTGTTGTTTTTTACATTATAATAGAGAACAAAGCAGCATCCAGCATCTTTGTAATAATAAGGACCTCTGGGTGTCATCCTGCTCCAATTTAATATCTTTAAAATGTTCTTCCATGTGGCCTATATATGGATGTTTGTGTATTTTGTATCAGAATTTAACTTTAGGTTTTAACTTATTGTTGATTATGTCACACTCATTAACAAGAAGATTAAAACTGGCACTCTATGTCAGAAAGGTTGCCTTGCCCTGCATGATGCACCCAACCACAACATGATCGCTATCTGCCGCACCTCAAAAGGCTTTCATGGGACTATGAGGAAACGCAGCTTTCTAAGGCCTGTGTTTATTTGCTTAAGGCTGGTTTAAGCTAAAAATACAGCTCTGTTTTATTATCTGCATTATTCCCACATCGTGCTGAGTTTCCCCATCACAGGTCAAGTTCAGGTTACAATACTGATACCTGCAGGTCAGAGACGATGTCCTCCATTTATACAATAAATAAAACAAGTGTTACAGTATAGAGACAAGACATTCAACCTAAGAGACATAAAGATGAACCCAAGGCTCCAACAATCAGGAAACAGTCTCAATAAAATTAATGAAAACCAATGAAGAGCTCTCTTACTAAAACAGAGGTAAAGCAAGATTAAAACCAAATTAAATGGACTGTACTTATATAGCGCCTTTCTAGTCTGTGCGACCACTCAAAGCGCTTTTACATTACATGACATCATATTACCCTTTCACACACATTCATACACTGATGGCAGGGGCTACCACGCAGGGTGCCAACCTGCTCATCAGAGGAGTCTAACCATTCATACACCTTCATACACCGTTGGCACAGCATCTTGCCCAAGGACACATCGGCATGTGGACTGGAGGAGCCGGGAATTGAACCACCAATCTTCCAATTGAAGGACGACCGCTCTACCTCCTGAGCCACAGCCGCCCCCCAATTAATCATTACATGTATAAAGTCACTGTGCAGTATGTGTCTAGGAGTTTGAATAAAGGCTGAAAATAAAGCACAAAGTATGTTCTATGAATATCTCTCCTCTCTTGGTGTCTACTCAGACTTTCACAAAGCCGATCATGTACGTTAATGGAGTGGACAAAGTATTAGGAACACCATTCAACATAACTCTAGCACTCCAGTAAACCTCCACATCTCACTACGACCTCAATAATGAACATAAAGTAGAATGATCAGCTTTCTGACACTGAAACATGTATAAGCTTTCTAAATGTAGATTGGTTGTATTGGGTTGCATTAAATATTTTATCCACCTAGAAAGAAAGAAAAGAAAGAAAAATAAAGGATGAAGAAGAGGAAGAAAGAAGAAGAAGAAGTAGGAGGAAAGAAAGGAAGGAAGGAATGAAGAGGAGGAAGAAGAAGAGAGAGAACAAGAAGTTGGAGAAGAGCGAAAGAAAGAAAAAGAAGAGGAAGAAGAGAAAGAAAGAACTAGAAGTAGGAGGAAAGAAAGGAAAGAAGGAAGAAACAAACAAACAAACAAACAAACAAAAAGGAGGAAAAGGAGAAGGAAAGGAAAGCAGAGGAAGAAGAGAAAGAAAGAACTAGAAGTACTGTAGGAGGAAAGAATGAAAGAAAGGAAGGATTAAAGGATTAAAAGCAGAAATTTGATGCTTTATAAATGTAGATTGGTTGTATTGGGTTGCATCAGGTTGCACAGGTGTTCCGAGTAGTGGCACTGACCCCAGACCTGATCCCAGGCTAGATTAAAATCTTTACAAAGCATTCTTGAAATAACCTTTTTGTTGGTCAGTGGCGCCATCACAGGGCGAGAAAATGACTAACAAAGACACATGCGTCACGCCCATAGACATATAGATAGATAGATAGATAGATAGACACGTTTTTAACCAATCAAACAGTTTGGAAGTCAGTCGAGATTTCAGTGACTAATTCTACTTTGAAACTGTGGAGCACCTTTTACCTCCATAGATATACATGCACTACTGCCTCTGCTAGCCCTGTACCAAGATGGCGGCGCTTTAGGCACGCCCAGGCGGGGAGTTCCTGTCCTCTGAAAAGAAGCCAATGCGGAAGTAACTTAGAGCTGCATTCTATCAAAAGGCCACCAGGGGGCGACCGTCTCTATACAAGTCAATGGAGAATTCACCAACTTCTCACTTGATTTCTAACCTCAGTAAACGTTTTCAAAATGTGTTTATGGTCTCAATCGCTAGTTTAAAGCCTTCTTCAATGCAGTATGATGTTCATTTGGGACATTTTGGCCTCTCTGATTTTATATGTGACGATAAAGTAGGGTATGCATTAGGGCGTGGCTACGTCCTGATTGACAGGTCGATTGACCAATGTCCTTGAGACCCAGCCCTCGCAACCAATCGCAGCCTCCCCGCTCCGCCGTTGGTCCCGCCCATACTTCCGTCCATGACTCCGCCTCATGCCCATATAAGTAGAATCCGTGTTCTTTTTTTCCCAGCATGCACCTGAAATTTTCAAGATGGCGCTGCCTAGATTAGAAACTATTGGCTTCTGAGCAGCAGTCCACAAACCAATGGGTGACGTCACGGATGTTACGTCCATTTCTTATATACAGTCGATGGGCACGCCTCTCCACAGTCAACGCAGCATCTACGTATATATATGTCTATGGTCACGCCTGCCAGACGCTGTGTGCCGGATGCAATACAGGGGCCGATACCTCTAACGATAACTCAGTGGCGCCCCCTGCTGGTATTTGCCGGTGGGGTCTGGAGTGGATTGCTGGTTGGCAGTGGGTTGTAATCTGGTAACTGGAGGAACCTGGGCCCAACAAAAAAAGCTGTTTTTCAGACTTTTGATTTTAGGCTCAGTTTAAAAAAAAAAAGAAACTTAACAAAACAGGGTAGATTTTTTTTAGATGACATTTTTCCAATTTCCGTGACCCAGAAGTTCTTTTTTTTACACCTTCTTCTTCTTCTTCTTCTTCTTCAAGTTTTCGGACATGTGAACCAGCCAGTCATCTCTTTAAGACTTGAGGTCTAAATAATAGCCAAACATTATATTATAAAATGTTTATTTAAGTGCAAATCTAGCATGTTTTGTTTGTGTGTGTGTTTGTGTTGTTTTTTTGTAGTTGCCCTCTCTGCCACCTTTTGCTGCTACTGTGTGGTTATTGTGGCCAAAGCAGCATTAAGCTTAGATGATCTGGTTTACTATGTACGCAGTTTCTCATTCATTATCTCTCTCTCTCTTTCCTTGCAGACAGACCTCAGCTTTACACAGCATCCACACACACACCATACTTACCATGCATGCACATCCTCCACCACTGATCTACTGACTTCCACACCGAGCTCTCCTTACTATTGAGTTAAATAAATATGTCTTGTTATTCTTTTGAAGCAGTGCATCTCTCTTGTTTGTCATGGCTTACAGCCAGCTGTGACAATGACAACACAATTAAAAAGCCAAGAAACTGTTGTAATAATGTTATACTCCATTGTGTGACCTGGTGTTGTAGTCAAGACCGAACCGACCGAGACCAGAGAGTACAGAAACCAGAGAGTACCGAGACCAGAGAGTACAGAGACCAGAGAGTCCCGAGACCAGAGAGTACCGAGATCGAGACATTTGGAGGTGGAGACTGAGCCTGATCTCACTGACTTCCACACCTCATGTGCTAAGCTCTCCTTACTATTGTGTTAAATAAATATGTCTTGTTATTCTTTTGAAACAGTGTGGTGTCTCTCTTGTTTGTCATGGCCTAGAGCCAGCTGTTACAATGAAAACACAATTAAAAAGACAAGAAACTGTTGTAATAATGTTATATTGCATTGTGTGACCTTGTGTTGTAGTCAAGACCGAACCGACCGAGACCAGAGAGTACCGAGGTCGAGACATCTGAGGGGTATTGCACAAAAGTAGAATAAAGAAATCCAGGATAACTGAGCAAGCGCAGCTTGATCTAGTCTGACCGGCGCATCTTGGCTTATTCGGTTGCACGTTTGCTGAGCCAGGATGAAAAGGTGCGGCTATGTCAAGCCAGGTGTAGATAGTTGGGATAAGTGCGTGTTCACAGCATTCTCAAATAGACCCACGGCATCGATCACAGAATCACAGATTGGAAACTGGAAAGGTGTCGCACGTCATTCTTCACGGCCGCTGAACAACAGCTCCTGATGGAATTTCATGATGAGGTTAAAGAAATTATAAGAAAAAAAGGCAACACAAGCACTGTAATCAAGGAAAGGGAGAAAACCTGGCAGACAATCGCGGACCGGCTCAATAGCTAAGTAGTGCAATTAATGTACAGTTAATGGGTTAAGTAGGCCTATAGCTCAGTGGGTAGAGCACCTGCCCCGTGTGTTGAGGCTACAGCCCTCGCTGCAGACGACCCTGGTTTGAATCTTGCACCAAGCGGTCCTGTCCTACTTGTCATTCCCCCCTCTCTGTCTGCAGTTTTCCTGTCTCTCTCCACTTACCTGTATATCAAAGGTAAAAAGCCCAAAAATATACTTAAAAAAAAAAAAAAGTACAATTAATACAACAGTGCTCCACTAGAACTGTCAAAATTACAATTAAGCATCACTAATCAACAGTTGTACACTTTGATTTAAATGTGACAAGTAAAAGTGCATGCTACTCAGGAAATATAATTAAGTGCAAACAATTATTATAATTAGGTGTAGGGCAGGGGGAAGGCACATCTGCAGCTGCAGGATGCACTTCTGCAGATGAGGAGACAGTGTTGCTGGACTCCAGGCTTGAGGTATCATGTCAATTTTATGGAACTGTCTTGCTCATTTAGCCCATAATGGATATGAAGTCAGTGATTTGGTGCTAATAGAAAATAACCTGTGTAACAGGACCCAGATGCTGCTCAGCCTCAGAAGCAGCCAAGTAACATTGTGAGTATCGGCTAGTAAATAGTACAAAGTAAATCTACTGTACATTATACACAATAATGATACCGCATGAATGACTATAAAATGACTGTTGCAATTAAACAGTCAACAGACTTTAATGAAACGACAATATAGTCTATCTGTAATATTTTAATGCAGGATAATTAAAATGATGCAACATATTTAGAAAGACCATGGAAATGCTGTAAAACCCATTAATTATTTGTCACAAGATTGACAGAACTGCCAGATGAATCCCTGGGAATAATCTGGCCCAGTTACTATGGTGATTTATTCTCTGCAGCTAGCCTGCTCCAGACCAGGCTAACAACCAGGCTAAGGATAAATTTAACCTGCTTTCATGCAACCGACTTGAGGCTAAATTCAGCCAGGATAACTAACATATCCCGGCTTAATCCCTTATCTTGGTTTCGTGCAATACCCCTCTGGAGATCGAGATCGAGCCTGATCTACTGACTTCCACAGCTCATGTTATTGCATTGTCTAAAAGCTCTCCTTACTATTGTGTTAAATAAATATGTCTTGTTATTCTTTTGAAGCAGTCCATGGCTCTTGTTTGTCATGGCCTAGAGCCAGCTGTGACACTGACAACACAATTAACCCTCCTGTCGTCCTCCCGGGTCAAATTGACCCATTCTGTTTTGCCTGTTCCTTCCTTCCTTCCTTCCTTCCTTCCTTCCTGTCCTTCCTTGACCTGAGGACAACAGGAGGGTTAAAAAGACAAGAAACTGTCGTAATAATGTTATATTCTATTGTGTGAGCTCGTGTTGTAGTCAAGACCGAACCGACCGAGACCAAGACATTACCGAGACCAGAGAGTACAGAGATCGAGACATTACCGAGACCAGAGAGTACCAAGACCAGAGAGTACCGAGACCAGAGAGTACCGAGACCAAGACATTACCGAGACCAGAGAGTACCGAGACCAGAGAGTACAGAGGTCGAGACCAGACCAAGACATCTGGAGGTCGAGACCGAGACCGATCTCACTGACTTCCACACCTCATGTTATTGCATCGTCTAAAAGCTCTCCTTACTATTGTGTTAAATAAATATGGTTTGTTATTCTTTTGAAGCTGTGCATCTCTCTTGTTTGTCATGGCCTAGAGCCAGCTGTGACACTGACAACACAATTAAAAAAACAAGAAACTGATGTAATAATGTTTTCAAAACTCGAAAAGATTCAACCCTCAAAGAGAGGTTCTGTATCTAAATATAATGAAATCTGACAGCCTTGTCTTACATCCTCCAGACACTGTGTGAGTTTACTGTACATCTACTTTGCTGCTGGTACATGTGCTTTGATGTATATATGTGAGACCCCCCCCTGAACCCCCAACCCTTCTTTTATTTATCTATTTATTTATTTTCATTATTATTTTTTTTTCTTTGTATGTATGTGCTGTTGTCATTCTTGTAAACGGATAAATGGTTCCCTCATTGTCCGATCTTATATCTTCTATAAATGTATGTGTAAAAAAAAAAACAATAAACATACCATGAACAAAAAAAAAAAGACAAGAAACTGTTGTAATAATGTTATACTCCATTGTGTGACCTAATGTTGTAGTGAAGACTGAACCGACCAAGACCAGAGACATTACAGAGACCAGAGAGTACAGAGATCGAGTCATTTGGAGGTCGAGACCGAGACCCAGACCAATCTCACTGACTTCCACAGCTCATGTTATTGCATCGTCTAAAAGCTCTCCTTACTATTGTGATAAATAAATATGGTTTTTTATTCTTTGGAAGCAGGGTGGTGGTGTCTCTCTTGTTTGTCATGGCCTAGAGCCAGCTGTGACACTGACAACACAATTAACAAGACAAGAAACTGTTGTAATAATGTTATATTCCATTGTGTGACCTGGTGTTGTAGTCAAGACCGAACCAACCGAGACCAAGACATTACAGAGACCAGAGAGTACCGAGACCAGAGAGTACAGAGACCAGAGAGTACAGAGACCAGAGAGTACAGAGACCAGAGAGTACAGAGGTCGAGACTAGACCAAGACATCTGGAGGTCGAGACCGATCTCACTGACTTCCACAGCTCGTGTTATTGCATCGTCTAAAAACTCTCCTTACTATTGTGATAAATAAATATGGTTTGTTATTCTTTTGAAGCAGTGCATCTCTCTTGTTTGTCATGGCCTAGAGCCAGCTGTGACACTGACAACACAATTAAAAAGCCAAGAAACTGTTGTAATAATGTTATATTCCATTGTGTGACCTTGTGTTGTAGTCAAGACCGAACCAACCGAGACCAAGACATTACAGAGACCAGAGAGTACAGAGACTAGAGAGTACAGAGGTCGAGACCAGACCAAGACATCTGGAGGTCGAGACCGATCTCACTGACTTCCACAGCTCATGTTATTGCATCGTCTAAAAACTCTCCTTACTATTGTGTTAAATAAATATGTCTTGTTATTCTTTTGAAACAGTGCATCTCTCTTGTTTGTGATGGCCTAGAGCCAGCTGTGACAATGACAACACAATTAACAAGACAAGAAGCTGTTGTCAAAACATCATTCAGACGTCACAGCATTCTCAACTTTTTACTATCAACATTAAATGGACCACACCTCCATCCCATTCACGTTGGGTCCGTGAGGAGATGGCACCCCCCCCCCCCTTCTTTCTCTTCTCTCCTTGTCTTTTCACTTGCTGACCTTTCTTTTCTTTCTTTTTTTTTGGCATTTATCTGTACATAGGTTGACTATTAAATGTAACAAATTGAAGCCAAAAAAACAAAAAAAAAACTGTCTATGAAATGAAGTTTTATAACAAAGTTCAGGAACGGAGACCACGCCCCATAGTCACACCCTATCCGCTCTATCCCCCTTCGTCTCATTTCGAATATGGGGGTCTGCAACTTGGACCAGACATCGAGACAGCTCCCCCACCCAGAGTCTCATCCCGCCCCGGTTCCCTACACACACCCAACTAGAAGACGAGTACGGCATCCTGCGCCTCCTCATCGACCTGGCACCCGGCTTCAACTTTCATCCACACCACACATTATACCTCTATTTTTCCTCCCCCTATCTTACATCCCATCCCTTCCCCCATCCCCCACGACCCTCACTTCTCCATCCAACCCTACAACCCCTCGACCCTAACCCCTACATCCAATCGACCTTAACCCCTACATCCAATCAACCCTCACCCCTACATCCAATCAACCCTCACCCCTACATCCAATCGACTCTCACCCCTACATCCAATCGACACTCACTTCTCCCTCCAACCCTACGACCCCTCGACCCTTACCCCTACATCCAATCGACCCTAACTCCTACATCCAATCAACCCTCAACCCTACATCCAATCGACCCTCACCCCTACATCCAATCGACCCTAACCCCTACATCCAATCGACCCTCACCCCTACATCCAATCGACCCTCACCCCTACATCCAATCAACCCTAACTCCTACATCCAATCGACCCTCACCCCTACATCTTATCGACCCTCACCCCTACATCCAATCGACCCTAACTCCTACATCCAATCGACCCTCACCCCTACATCTTATCGACCCTCACCCCTACATCCAATCGACCCTAACTCCTACATCCAATCGACCCTCACCCCTACATCCCCACAACCCTAACTCCTACATCCAATCGACCCTATCCCCTACATCCAATCGACCCTCACCACTACATCCAATCGACCCTAACCCCTACATCCAATCGACCCTCACCCCTCCATCCAATCGACCCTAACCCCTACATCCAATCGACCCTCACCCCTCCATCCAATCGACCCTAACCCCTACATCCAATCGACCCTCACCCCTACATCCAATCGACCCTCACCCCTACATCCAATCGACCCTCACCCCTCCATCCAATCGACCCTAACCCCTACATCCAATCGACCCTAACTCCTACATCCAATCGACCCTCACCCCTACATTCAATCGACCCTCACCCCTACATCCAATCAACCCGGACCCCTACATCCAATCGACCCTAACCCCTACATCCAATTGACCCTCACCCCTCCATCCAATCGACCCTCACCCCTACATCCAATTGACCCTCACCCCTCCATCCAATCGACCCTAACCCCTACATCCAATCGACCCTCACCCCTCCATCCAATCGACCCTAACCCCTACATCCAATCGACCCTCACCCCTACATCCAATCGACCCTCACCCCTACATCCAATCGACCCTCACCCCTCCATCCAATCGACCCTAACCCCTACATCCAATCGAACCTAACTCCTACATCCAATCGACCCTAACCCCTACATCCAATTGACCCTCACCCCTCCATCCAATCGACCCTCACCCCTACATCCAATCGACCCTCACCCCTACATCCAATCGACCCTCATCCCTACATCCAATCGACCCTCACCCCTACATTCAATCGACCCTCATCCCTACATCCAATCGACCCTAACCCCTACATTCAATCGACCCTAACCCCTACATCCAATCGACCCTCACCCCTACATCCAATCGACCCTAACCCCTACATCCAATCGACCCTCACTTCTCCCTCCAACCCTATGACCCCTCGACCCTAACCCCCACATCCAATCGACCCTAACCCCTACATCCAATCGACCCTAACCCCTACATCCAATCGACCCTCACTTCTCCCTCCAACCCTATGACCCCTCGACCTTAACCCCCACATCCAATCGACCCTAACCCCTACACCCAATCGACCCTCACCCCTACATCCAATCGACCCTCACCCCTACATCCAATCGACCCTCACCCCTCCATCCAATCGACCCTCACTTCTCCCTCCAACCCTACGACCCCTCGACCCTCACCCCTACATCCAATCGACCCTCACCCCTACATCCTATCGACCCTCACCCCTACATCCATTCGACCCTCACCCCTACATCCAATCAACCCTCACCCCTACATCCAATCGACCCTCACCCCTACATCCAATCGACCCTCACCCCTACATCCAATCGACTCTAACTCCTACATCCAATCGACCCTATCCCCTACATCCAATCGACCCTCACCCCTACATCCCCACAACCCTAACTCCTACATCCAATCGACCCTCACCCCTACATCCAATCGACCCTAACCCCTACATCCAATCGACCCTCACCCCTACATCCAATCGACCCTATCCCCTACATCCAATCGACCCTCACCCCTACATCCAATCGACCCTCACCCCTACATCCAATCGACCCTCACTTCTCCCTCCAACCCTACGACCCCTCGACCCTAACCCCTGCATCCAATTGACCCTAACCCCTACATCCAATCGACCCTCACCCCTACATCCAATCGACCCTCACCCCTACATCCAATCGACCCTCACTTCTCCCTCCAACCCTACGACCCCTCGACCCTAACCCCTGCATCCAATGGACCCTCACCCCTCATCCCTACCCCTCATCCCTTCTTCCCTATCCCTCAACCCTTTTTCCTTCCACATAATAAATACTTAAACTCATATCTTAGTTGGTGTGGTCTTTGTTAGTGAAATATGTATGTATGTATATTATATATGATGCATACTGGAGATGGGGTCCATGTATGGCATTCATGCAGTTGTGTCTTAATAGCTCTTTTAACTCAATAAAAACTATTTGAAATCAAAAAGACAAGTGGGTATTCAGTGGGTAGAGCCCCATGTGTTGAGGCTACAGTCCTCACTGCAGGCGACCCTGGTTCGAATCCCGCACCGAGTGGTCTTATCCTACGTGTCATTGCCTCCCTCTCTCTGCCTCCCATTTCCTGTCTCTCTCTCTCTACTAACCTGTACAATAAAGGCAAAAAGCCTCAAAAATATACTTAAAAAAAAAACAGACAAGAAACTGTTGTAATAATGTTATACTCCATTATGTGACCAGACAGATGACGAAGATGTGGACCAACAGGAATCTGACCCAATGCTTTACTCTGAATCTAGATCTGTTTTTATCTTTCTATCTTTCTATGTGCCACCCTTCCTGAGAATGAGCCTGCCCCCAAAAATCTAAACATTTCCTGCTTTTCTTCTTTACATAAGTATAAGATATAAGATCTGAGTACCTCCATCACTGTGTTAAAAGTGATGGCATCAAAGAGCTTCAGATAACAGCAGCATGAACACATTTGATGTGTTAAATCGAAACAGGGAAACAATGCGTCGCCACAGAGGAGCCGCCAGGAATAGATTGTAACTTCTCTCTCATGCAAGAAACCAGAAATACGACAAAGTGTTTTTAGATACAGGACAATAGAAAAGTAACACGTCCTTTCAATTCAATTCATTTTGACACCGCTGGCGACGGCTTCTATTGTTACTACACACAAAGACTTAGATGTGATTCACCAAACGAGTACGCAGCAAATTACAACACCAGTTTCATGGGAATAGGCACTGTCCGTTGCCATGCCAACCAGTCGATGCACCCAAAAAAAAACCTGCTGTAAAACAAGTTTCTCAGAGACTGTTTGGACGAGGCCCACCAAACCTTTACATATTAAACTCACACATGTCTGCTAATTACCCATTAACCATTTAAAGATGGTTACATATAACATATCATATCAGTGTGCAAATGTTACTAAAACTATTAACCCTCCTGTTGTCCTCGAGTCAAGGAAGGAAGGGAGGAAGAAGGAATGAAAGGAGGGAGGAAGGATGGAAGCGAGGGAGGAAAAAGGAAGGAAAGGAGGGAGGGCGGAAGGAAGGAAGGGAGGAAGAAGGGGAGGGAGGAAAGGAAAGGAGGATAGAAGGAAGGAGGGAGGGAGGGAGAAAGGAAAAGAGGAAGGGAGGAAGTAAGGAATGGAGGAAGGACAGAAGGAAGGAAGAAAGGGGAGATGGAGGAAGGAAAGAAGGAAGGGAGGAAAGAGAGAGGGAGCAAAGAAAGAGAGAAGGAAGGAGGGAGGAAGGACAGACGGAAGGAAGGAAGGAAGGAAGGAAGGAAGGAAGGAAGGAAGGAACAGTCAAAACAGACGGGGTCAATTTGACCCAGGAGGACGACACAAGGGTTAAAACTCAATATTTCAGTGTGAGATAAGAAGAATTGGATAATCTGCTTGGTCCTCTGAGAATACCTTTTTTTGCTGGTCCAGTTCCCTGCAAGCGGGATCTTATTTAATGTCCCGCTTACAAGTCTCTGTTTCTTTGTGGAACCTGAATAATGTGGTGTGGCATGTGTCGAAGGCCTTGGCTACTGCCCTGACTGTTGCCAAGGCTACAATATCTGAGGCTCGTTCTAAAATATTGAAGGGAACCCCTCTGTTAGTGACTCTCTTCCTCACTCTTGGCATACTGAAAACAAACAGAATACAATGTCTTCTCATGATTGGTTTCATTACCTTATTATCTACATTCATAACCAATTACAAGCTATCAGGCTCATTAAAGGGATGTAAATAGCAGGTGGCATGCCCAAACACATTCTATCAAAACTTAACCCTACTGTTGTCCTCAAGTCTAGGAAAGCAAGGGAGGTAAGAGGAAGGAAAGGGGGTAGGAGGGAGGGAGGAAGGAAAGGAAGGAAGGGGGATGGACGGAGGAAAGGAGGAAGGGAGGAAGGACGAAAGGACGGAGGAAAGAAGGACAGAGGAAACAAGGAAGGAAGGAAGGAAGGACAGAGGAAAGAAGGAAGGAAGGAAGGCTTTGGCTACTGCCCTGACTGTTGCCAAGGCTACAATATCTGAGGCTCTGTTAGTGACTCTCTTCCTCACTCTTGGCATACTGAAAACAAACAGAATACAATTTCTACTTTTAGATGATTTATTGACTATAGGGCAACAAATAAATGGACTTTTCTCCTGTTTTCTCAGGAACATGTATGTGGCTAGTTTGTCCCATAGCACAACAGATCAGAACAATAATTTCTAATTTTTGCTCAACTATATATTTGGGGAATTATTTTGTTTAATCAATAGCATTAGTCTCTCATTGTCTTATAATATAAGTGCCAGTTCATAAGCATAGGCACATTAAAATACATGAATTGTGCCTATTGTGAACTTAAAATCTTCAAACATACTGTTCTGTGGTCTGTTTTGATATGACTAGCCAACTTACCATGGGGATACAGTAGTTGCAGCTGTCCCCATGCTATCAGTCATTACAGAACATCACGTGCTAGCTAGCCACACTGACATTTACACATGCTAACCATGTCACTGAATAGTCAACAAAACAATGATTCAAAGTAGGTAAGTTTGGATTCACTCAAACAAAAGGTCAGGACAGTATGACAAAAATACAGCTCATGAAAAAAGCTACTTTCATACCTCCAAAACAACTTTTCTTGATAAAAGCAGGACCAGATGTTCAATATGGTCTAACTGAGCATGTGCAGTGTGAGTGTCATCACTCTAGCATGCTTCTGATTGGAGAAATAAGACTTGTTGCAACTGTCCCAGTCTCCCCTATGGAAAAAAGACAGACAGAATCACTATTTTATAATCTAGGAGAACATTTTATAGAATATGAAGAACATAAAATCATGTTTGCAGAGTTTGAACAGAGACACACACAAGCAGTTTACACGCTCACACGTCACACCTGACATTCCTCACGCTGAGAAGTGATGATAGATCTCACCGCACAGAAATTAATAAATAATTAATGAATGGGCGAGGCGCAGGCAGATTCCTCTGACCTAGCAGCCAATCAGAAAATAATTATTATTAAAATAGTATTTCTTGTTGCCGGGTAAAAACGTTGTTTCCCTGCTGTGATCACGTTGTCATTCACTGTGTATCCTCAAACAGACCACAACTATGGGACTATGGGAGGCCCTTTAGGGTGAGAACATTGAAATATGTGCACATACACACTAAAAATGTTCACAGGCACATTGTCAGTGCGCCCTGAATCAATCTTTATTTGTATAGCGCCAAATCACAACAGAGTTATCTCAAGGCTCTTTCCACATAGAGCAGGTCTAAACCGAACTCTTCAGGTTTTAACTTTAAAGAGACCCAACATTCCCACATGAGACACAGTGGAGAGAAAAAACTCCCTTTTAACAGGAAGAACCCTCAGAACCAGACTCAGAGTGGGAGAACATCTGCCTGGACCGGTTGGAGTAGAGAGGAGAGAGAGGAAGGAGAGGAGAGAGAGGAAGGAGAGGAGAGAGAGAGGAAGGAGAGGAGAGAGAGGAGAGAGAGGAAGGAGAGGAGAGAGAAGCACATTGAAGGTCCGGGACTGGAATCTGTCATCCGGACGTCTACAGGCCCAGATTACCTGTGAGACCAGAAAGCACAGACAACTCCGGGGAAGAAGTTTATCTTATTGATGCATTAATAGAACATGAATGTTAATGGATATAGATGGATGGATAGAGAGAGAGAGAGAGGGGGGGGAGGAGAGAGGAGCCCAGTGCATCATGGGGGTCCCCCGGCAGTCTAAGCCTATAGCAGCATAAGCTAAGACCTCTAAGAGCCCTAACTATAAGCTTTATCACAAAGGACAGTTTTTAGCCTAGTCTTAAACGTAGAGAGGGTGTCTGCCCCCCCGGACTCAATCTGGAAGATGGTTCCACAGGAGAGGAACCTGATAGCTGAAGGCTCTACCTCCTGTTCTACTTTTAGAGATACTAGGAACCACAAGTAGTCCTGCATGCTGGGAGCAAAGTGTTCTAGTAGGTACATAAGGTACTATCAGCTCTTTAAGATATGATGGGGCCTGGTCATTAAGAGCTTTGAATGTGAGGAGGAGGATTTTGAAAGTTGTTTCAATGCCAATGTAACCGGTGAGCGTGTGATTAATTGTGCATACGGTTGCCTTGATCACAATCTGTCACTACAAGGCACATCACCTGCTCATAAACCTTATTAATCATTCGCCCTGATTTTATTTTGAAAATTAGGACAGGAAGTAGTGGGTTTTGACCACGGACGACCCAGACCACAGATTTAAGGATAATATTTAGACACACACACAAACACACACACACACACACACACACACACACTAGTAGCCTATATCCCGCTGTGTGAGAAGGTGGTAGTGTGTGGAAATTTTCAGTGCGTGTGTGCACATCATGTCAATGTACGTGCACGTTTTCAATGGGTACGTGCACGTTTTCAATGGGTACGTGCACATACGCATTGAAAACCACCCTAAAGGGCCTCCCATACACAACAGTGTTTAATGCCTCTGTCATCAAGGCATCAATATCTGCCACCAACACAAACACACGCAGGCACACACACAACACACATACGAACACACATACGCATGCACACAAACAAACAATATACACACACACACACACACACACACACACAACACACATACGAACACACATATGCATGCACACAAACAAACAATACACACACACACACACACACACTGTTGCTGTTTAAAAGGCTCATTTTGGGTCAAATGACTTTTTCTTATTGATCCATTCGGGAAAATTATTTTTTATTTTCATTATTTTCATTTTTATTTGTGCTGGCCAGTTATGAACAGAGAATTTCGAGTATTTTTAATAAACACAGGCCAAACTTGTACATTAATTTGCATATTTTAAAATGTTTATCAGCCACGCACACACACAGTTTTCTGTATATATACTGTGGGTCACATTAAGAAAAGTCTGGAAGGGTTGAAGAAATGTGTGTAAGGTGTCTTTATAGCGCTCAAATGTTAAAAAAAAAAAAAAAAGTCAAATTTGACCCTGAACAGTGTGCAAGGATTAAACAAAAAAGACATGAATACACACACCTACATGCAGCTCTACATATTACATTCATATCACCATTCACACCACTTGATGACTCTCAGAGGCACAGCAGTAGCAGCAGCAGCAGTAGTAGAGTCTTATCTTTCATTTTTGATTCCACACATTCTCACTCATCTGTGCAACGTTTCGTAAGTTGAATGTTTTTTTTTGGCTCAGACGTCATTGAATAGTTGAATAGTTGCCTATTATAATAAAGTGACATTATTATTGTTCAGAGTCGCCTGTTCAATAGAAAGGGCGGGTCACCTTTTACAACACAAAGGTGGCATTAATGCATGACTGACAGTTCGCTCGGCCACAGTTAAACCTGTTCTTGGCACTGAGTCACCTACACATGATTAGTTTTATTACCTTATTATCTACATGCATCACCAATTCCACGCTATCAGGCTCATTAAAGGGATGTAAATAGCAGGTGGCATGCCCAAACACATTCTTTCAAAACTTAATGAGCTCTGCAGTCAAAATCCCAAAGCTGGCTCACTAAAAAAAAAAAGGAACAATTCTCTAACGTTAACTCTCAACCTCACTTTGACTTTAAAAGAGGATTAGAAGATTAGAAGTGATGGAGAGTCATGAGTCATGTGTTGCATTTTCAGTTGAAATTGATGAGAGTACTGGACATTACAGATGTTGCTCTACTGGCTCCCAGTCAGCTATAGAATAGATTTTAAAGTTCTGCTACTGGTCTATAAATCACTGAATGGTTTAGGTCCAGAATACATGAATGACATGTTAGTAGAATATAAACCCAGTAGAGCTCTGAGATCTACTGACTCAGGTCAGATAGTTGAGCCCAGAGCTCTGAGATCTACTGACTCAGGTCAGATAGTTGAGCCCAGAGCTCTGAGATCTACTGACTCAGGTCAGATAGTTGAGCCCAGAGCTCTGAGATCTACTGACTCAGGTCAGATAGTTGAGCCCAGAGTTCAAACTAAACATGGTGAAGCAGCTTTTAGCTGTTATGCTGCACACAACTGGAACAAACTACCAGCAGAACTGAAATCAGCCCCAACTGTGAACATTTTTAAATCCAGGTTAAAAACATTTCTCTTCTCCTGTGCTTATGATTGAGCTCTTTTAAAGCACTTTACATTTTAATCCTTCATTTGCACTCTATGTCCTTTTAATGATTTTAAAGCTAATTTATTATTTTATGCTGCAATCACTTTATTTATGTCTTTCTATTTTTCTGTACTTTGTTTTTATTATGGGGGGGGGTGGGGGTGGGGGTTAATTGTATGTTTTAAGTTTCTCAAATTACATGTTTTTCTGTTTTATGTAAAGCACATTGAATTGCCATTGTGTATGAAATGCGCTCTATAAATAAAACTGCCTTGCCTTACTGGCCGTGTTCATTTGTGGTGTTGATGAGAAACGTCACTGAGGAGTTCCTTTGGTTGGTGGAGATGACAGACACCACAGTAGTGAATGACATTTTTAACTCACTTGGTTGGTGGACTGGGCCTCTACTGTCAGCCGGGCTACCGACCAGCACCATCAGTGATCGGGAAAAAGGCAGGTGTGGTGACAAGTACTCAGCAGTGTTCATTCACGAGATGATAACTACGGAAGCGTATTGCATTCACTTGAATAAAAAAAAAAGAATCTGTTTTTTCTGACTAATCTTTTTTCCTGTTTTTTGGAGTAATTTTTTTCTTATTTTCTTATTATCGAGATATTTAGAAATCTCGCGAGAACATATATGGTGACTCCTGCTGCCCCGTCTTCAACTTTCTATCGTACCGGGTCAATTAAGGTAAGATGGTATTAATAGTAATAATACCATCTATATGACTTAAAGACAGGACAATCTCCCGGTGTCTTAAACCCAGATCAAAGTAAAACTTGATTAAACTAGACAAGCAGGTTATGTTTGCTTCCATTATATCGAGCTCTCAATAAAGAGTGAATGTGTCCAATGTCTTGAATGCTCCTCTAAAAACTCAGAAAGAAAATTAGCCAGAAAAACAGAAAAGAAAAAAATTACTCAGAAAATCAGAAAAAAATTCCCCCCAAAAAAACCCAAGCATAAAAATAAATTACTCTGGAAAATACGCTTCCATACTGTAGATAACTATTATTTTATCTTATCTTATAATGTTGGACTTGCACTGCACTTTTCTTAAGTCATTCCAGGCTGTTCATCATCTGTTGATATGTACAGGAAATGTGCGGTTCATTAAATATGATGGTTTAGGAATGTACTGACACCTCTTTACAGTAAAAGAAGGAAGCATTCAGAAGGGTTTTTTTATATTTAGAAGTCGTTACACAACTTACGTTACTGGTCCAGCCCTCATAAGATCAAGTTAGTTAACATAGCCCCATTACACACAAAGTATGTTGAATATGCATTGACTTAAGATTCATACTTTGTTTTCATCAAGCACACCCTTCAGCACCGCTTCCACCATCCCCTCCCTGTGACATCCTTGGTGCCAAAGAAGTCTCTTCCCTCCTACTTCATTTAAATAGCAGCACATCTTTACCTGGAAGTTTCTTTAAAGACATCAGAGGAAATATCTCACCTGTCAGGCACAGCTGAGAATAAAACTACACAAGAACTTCATTTAATGTATCTGCAGATATTTTTGCTCATTATTGAATTTCACCCCTTAAACTGAAGATAATAAGACCTACAGGTACGTTAAAGCAATATATTACATTATTCTCTAATGCCATATGATATACATGTAATCAATGTAATATACCTTTTTTTTAAATTGTATTTAGCAGCAATTTGTTGTTTTGTAAATAGTTGAAGTAAAAAATATGACATAATTAAGTATATTGTAAGTCTTTTTTATTTAATGCAATTATTGAAGTTGAAAAATTCAACATACCAAATGTATGACAATAAATATAATTTCATCCAAATTATCATTAGCTTTTATTAACCGTTGACATTTTTTAAAATCACAGTAAGCTTGAGCTTGGTGTGAGCGGCAATAAAGGCATTTTTTTTATTATTGATTAAAGTATCCATCGACATTTAATTATAATACAGTAATTATTCACATTGATGATATATAAAAGATTAATAATTTCATAAAAGGTTTTGACTTTGCAGTGGTAACTCTTTAGTAAATGTAAATGTAAACATGAAAGCATTAAATTAATTTTTTTTTTTAGTAAAATAAAAAAATAAAAGTACACATTTTCTCCCCTGAAAACTAACTGACTCATTATATTTCAATCAGGAGAGACCAGAGAATGAAGTAAAATAATGTTAATTATGCAGATGATATGAATGATTAGGTATTATTAAAGTCTTTGGTGCTTGGACTCTGCAGTGAGAATTTTTGAATCGAAGGACGTCAGTCCTGAGCAGCAGCGTGATAGATCCACCTATTGAGTCCAGACACTGGTGCTGGTGGCTGATGACTCAATCGATCTCTGGCCATGTCAAATCAAAAGTCATCTTGAGGCACTTTTGGCATGGAGCAGGACTAGACTGTATACTTCAATTAATTTAGAAAAAGACCCAACATTCCCACATGAGCAAGCACTTGGCGACAGCGGCAAGGAAAAACTCCCCTTTTCGGGAAGAAACCTCAGGCAGAACCGAGCTCTAGGTGGGCGGCCGAAATAACAGCAAAGAAATTATGAGCTTTGACAGAGATCAGTATGAGCTGTGAGAAGGATCAGAATGAATAAAGAAGGAGAAATAAAACTATGACATGAGCATACAAAAAGATGGTCTTCCTGAACTTGCACTAAGCTTCGTTACTGTATTTCTTGGATTGATCTTGCCCCTTTCTGCCCTAGGTATGGACAGCAGACTGGTCCTCACGATCCTCTTTATGATGCTGTCCTGGAGGTCAGCAGCAACAGATGGATCAACAACTGCAGTCACAGCAACAACCACTGCAGCAGAAACAACCATTACCGCAGCAGCAAAAACCACTGAAGCAGCAGCAACGACCACTGCAGCAGAAACAACCATTACAGCAGCAGCAAAAACCACTGAAGCAGCAGCAACTACCACTGCAGCAGAAACAACCACTGCAGCGGAAACCACAACTACAGCGGAAACCACTGCAGCAACAACCACTGCAGCAGAAACAACAACCACTGCAGCAACAACCACTGCAGCAGAAACAACAACCACTGCAGCAACAACCACTCCAGCAGAAACAACAACCACTGGAGCAGCAACCACTGCAGCAACAACCACTGCAGCAACAACCACTGTAGCAACAACCACTGCAGCAGCAACCACTGCAGCAACAACCACTGCAGCAACAACCACTGCAGCAGAAACAACAACTGCAGCAACAACCACTGCAGTAGAAACAACAACCACTGCAGCAACAACCACTGCAGTAGAAACAACAACCACTGCAGCAACAACCACTGCAGCAACAACCACACCAGTAGAAACAACCACTGTAGCAACAACCACTGCAGCAGAAACAACAACTGCAGCAACAACCACTGCAGCAGAAACAACAACCACAGCAGCAACAACCACTGCAGCAGAAACAACAACCACTGCAGCAACAACCCCAACAGCAACAACCACAGCAGCAACAACCACTGCAGCAACAACCACTACAGCGGAAACAACCACTGCAGCAGAAACAACAACCACTACTGCAGAAACAACCACTGTAGCAACAACCACTACTGCAGAAACAACCACTGCAGCAACAACCACTGCAGCAGTAACAACAACCACTGCAGCAACAACCACTGCATTAGAAACAACCACAGCAGCAACAACCAATGCAGCAGAAACAACCACTGCAGCAACAACCACTGCAGCAGAAACAACCACTGCAGCGGAAACAACCACTGTAGCAACAACCACTACTGCAGAAACAACCACTGCAGCAACAACGACTGCAGCAGTAACAACAACCACTGCAGCAGAAACAACCACTGCTGCAACAACCACAGCAGTCGAAACAACAACCACTGCAGCGACAACCACTGAAGCAGAAACAACAACCACTGCAGCAACAACCACTGCAGCGACAACCACTGAAGCAGAAACAACAACCACTGCAGCGACAACCACTGCAGCAGTAACAACAACCACTGCTGCAACAACCACTCCAGTAGAAACAACAACCACTGCAGTAGAAACAACCACTGCAGCAACAACCACTGTAGCAGAAACGACAACCACTGCCGCAGCAACAACCACTGCAGCAGAAACAACAACCACTGCAGCAACAACCACTGCAGCGACAACCACTGAAGCAGAAACAACAACCACTGCAGCGACAACCACTGCAGCAGTAACAACAACCACTGCTGCAACAACCACTCCAGTAGAAACAACAACCACTGCAGTAGAAACAACCACTGCAGCAACAACCACTGTAGCAGAAACGACAACCACTGCAGCAGCAACAACCACTGCAGCAGAAACAACAACCACTGCAGCGACAACCACTGCAGCAGAAACAACAACCACCGCAGCAGAAACAACAACCACTGCAGCAACAACCACACCAGTAGAAACAACAACCACTGCAGCGACAACCACTGCAGCAGTAACAACAACCACACCAGCAGAAACGACAACCACTGCAGCAACAACCACTGCAGCAGAAACAACCGCTGCAGCAACATCCACTGCAGCAGAAACAACAACAACTGCAGCAACAACCACTCCAGTAGAAACAACAACCACTGCAGCAACAACCACTCCAGTAGAAACAACAACCACTGTAGCAGAAACAACAACCACTGCAGCAACAACCACAGCAGCAGAAACAACAACCACTGCAGCAACAACCACTGCAGCAGAAACAACAACCACTGTAGCAGAAACAACCACTGCAGCAACAACCACTGCAACGGAAATAACAACCACTGCTGCAGCAACCACAGCAGTCGAAACAACAACCACTGCAGCAACAACCACTGCAGCAGAAACAACCACTGCAGCAACAACCACAGCAGTCGAAACAACAACCACTGCAGCGACAACCACAGCAGTCGAAACAACAACCACTGCAGCGACAACCACTGCAGTCGAAACAACAACCACTGCAGCGACAACCACTGCAGCAGAAACAACAACCACTCCAGTAGAAACAACAACCACTGCAGCAACAACCACACCAGTAGAAACAATAACCACTGCAGCAGAAACAACAACCACTGCAGCAACAACAACAGCAGTCGAAACAACAACCACTGCAGCGACAACCACTGAAGCAGAAACAACAACCACTGCAGCAACAACCACTGCAGCAGAAACAACCACTGTAGCAACAACCACTCCAGTAGAAACAACAACCATTGCAGCGACAACCACTGCAGCAGTAACAACAACCACTGCAGCAGAAACAACAACCATTGCAGCAACAACCACTCCAGTAGAAACAACAACCACTGCAGCAGAAACAACCACTGCAGCAGAAACTACCACTGCAGCAACAACCACCGTAGCAGGAACAACCACTGCAGCAACAACCACTGCAGCAGAAACAACAACCACTGCAGCAACAACCACTCCAGTAGAAACAACAACCACTGCAGCAGAAACAACCACTGCAGCAACAACCACTGCTGCAACAACCACTGTAGCAACAACCACTGTGGCAGAAACAACAACCACTGCTGCAACAACCACTGCAGCAGAAACAACCACTGCAGCAACAACCACTGCTGCAACAACCACTGCAGCAGAAACAGCAACCACTGCAGCAACAACCACTGCAGCAGAAACAACAACCACTCCAGTAGAAACAACAACCACTGCAGCAGAAACAACCAATGCCGCAACAACCACTGCAGCAGAAACTACAACCGCTCTAGCAACAACCACTGCAGCAGAAACAACAACTACTGCAGCAACAACAACTGCAGCAGAAACTACAACCACTGCAGCAACAACCACTCCAGTACAAACAACAACTACTGCAGCAACAACCACACCAGTAGAAACAACCACTGCAGCAGAAACAACCACTGTAGCAACAACCACTGCAGCAGAAACAACCACTGCTGCAACAACCACTGCAGCAGAAACAACAACCACTGCAGCAACAACCACTGCAGCAACAACCACTGCAGCAGCAACAACCACTGCAGCAACAACCACTGCAGCAGAAACAACAACTACTGCAGCAACAACCACTGCAGCAGAAACTACAACCACTGCAGCAACAACCACTCCAGTACAAACAACAACTACTGCAGCAACAACCACTGCAGCAGAAACAACCACTGTAGCAACAACCACTCCAGTAGAAACAACAACCACTGCAGCGACAACCACTGCAGCAGTAACAACAACCACTGCAGCAGAAACAACAACCATTGCAGCAACAACCACTCCAGTAGAAACAACAACCACTGCAGCAGAAACAACCACTGCAGCAACAACCACACCAGTAGAAACAACCACTGTAGCAACAACCACTGCAGCAGAAACAACAACTGCAGCAACAACCACCGTAGCAGGAACAACCACTGCAGCAACAACCACTGCAGCAGAAACAACCGCTGCAGCAACAACCACTGCAGCAGAAACAACAACCACTCCAGTAGAAACAACAACCACTGCAGCAGAAACAACCACTGCAGCAACAACCACTGCTGCAACAACCACTGTAGCAACAACCACTGCGGCAGAAACAACAACCACTGCTGCAACAACCACTGCAGCAGAAACAACCACTGCAGCAACAACCACTGCTGCAACAACCACTGCAGCAGAAACAACAACCACTGCAGCAACAACCACTGCAGCAGAAACAACAACCACTCCAGTAGAAACAACAACCACTGCAGCAGAAACAACCAATGCAGCAACAACCACTGCAGCAGAAACTACAACCGCTCTAGCAACAACCACTGCAGCAGAAACAACAACTACTGCAGCAACAACAACTGCAGCAGAAACTACAACCACTGCAGCAACAACCACTCCAGTACAAACAACAACTACTGCAGCAACAACCACACCAGTAGAAACAACCACTGCAGCAGAAACAACCACTGTAGCAACAACCACTGCAGCAGAAACAACAACCACTGCAGCAGAAACAACCACTGCTGCAACAACCACTGCAGCAACAACCACTGCAGCAACAACCACTGCAGCAGAAACAACAACTACTGCAGCAACAACCACTGCAGCAGAAACTACAACCACTGCAGCAACAACCACTCCAGTACAAACAACAACTACTGCAGCAACAACCACTGCAGCAGAAACTACAACCACTGCAGCAACAACCACTCCAGTACAAACAACAACTACTGCAGCAACAACCACTGCAGCGACAACCACTGTAGCAACAACCACTGCAGAAGCAACCACTGCAGCAACAACCACTGCAGCAGAAACAACCACTGCAGCAACAACCACTGCAGTAGAAACAACAACCACTGCAGAAACAACCACTGTAGCAACAACCACTGCAGCAGAAACAACAAGCACTGTAGCAACAACCACTGCAGTAGAAACAACCACTGCAGCAACAACCACTGCAGCAGAAACAACCACTGCAGCAACGACCACTGCAGTAGAAACAACAACCACTGCAGCAACAACCACTGCAGCAGAAACAACAACTACTCCAGCAACAACCACACCAGTAGAAACAACCACGCCAGTAGAAACAACAACCACTGCAGCAGAAACTACAACCACTGCGGCACCAACCACTCCAGTACAAACAACAACTACTGCAGCAACAACCACTGCAGCAGAAACTACAACCACTGCAGCAACAACCACTCCAGTACAAACAACAACTACTGCAGCAACAACCACTGCAGCGACAACCACTGTAGCAACAACCACTGCAGAAGCAACCACTGCAGCAACAACCACTGCAGCAGAAACAACCACTGCAGCAACAACCACTGCAGTAGAAACAACAACCACTGCAGAAACAACCACTGTAGCAACAACCACTGCAGCAGAAACAACAAGCACTGTAGCAACAACCACTGCAGTAGAAACAACCACTGCAGCAACAACCACTGCAGCAGAAACAACCACTGCAGCAACGACCACTGCAGTAGAAACAACAACCACTGCAGCAACAACCACTGCAGCAGAAACAACAACTACTCCAGCAACAACCACACCAGTAGAAACAACCACGCCAGTAGAAACAACAACCACTGCAGCAGAAACTACAACCACTGCGGCACCAACCACTGCATCAGAAACAACCACTGTAGCAACAACCACTGCAGCAGAAACAACCACTGCAGCAGAAACAACAACCACTGCAGCAACAACCACTGCTGCAACAACCACTGCAGCAGAAACAACAACCACTGCAGCAACAACCACTGCAGCAGAAACAACAACCACTGCAGCAACAACCACTACAGTAGAAACAACCACTGCAGCAACAACCACTGCAGCAAAAACAACAACCACTGCAGCAGAAACAACCACTGCAGCAGAAACAACCACTGCAGCAACAACCACTGCAGCAGAAACAACAACCACTGCAGCAACAACCACTGCAGCAGACTCAACAACCACTGCAGCAGAAACAACCATTGCAGCAACAACCACTGCAGCAGAAACAACCACTGCAGCGGAAACAACAACCACTGCAGCAGAAACAACAACCACTGCAGCAGAATCAACAACCACAGCAGCAAAAACAACAACAACTGCAGCAACAACCACCATTGCAGCAACAACCACTGCAGCAACAACCACTGCAGCAGAAACAACCACTACAGCAACAACCACTGCATCAAAAACAACCACTGCAGCAACAACCACTGCAGTAAAAATAACCACTGCAGCAACAACCACTGCAGCAGAAACAACCACTGCGGCAACGACCACTGCAGCAACAACCACTGCAGCAACAACCACTGCAGCAACAACCACTGCAGCAGAAACAACCACTGCAGCAGAAACAACCACTGCAGCAACAACCAATGCAGCAGAAACAACAACCACTGCAGCAGAAACAACCACTGCAGCAACAACCACTGCAGCAGAAACAACCACTGCAGCAGCAACAACCACTGCAGCAGAAACCACTGCAGCCACAACCACTACAGCAGAAACATCAACCACTGCAGCAGAAACAACAACCACTCCAGTAGCAACCACTGCAGCAGAAAAAAACGCTGCAGCAGAAACAACAACCACTGCAGCAGAAACAACAACCATTGCAGCAACAACCACTGTAGCAGAAACAACCACTGCAGTAGAAACAACCACTGCAGCAGAAACAACCACTTCAGCAACAACCACTGCAGTAGAAACCACCACTGCAGCAGAGACAACAACCACTGCAGCAACAACCACTCCAGTAGAAACAACCACTGCAGCAGCAACAACTACTGCAGCAGAGACAACAACCAATGCAGCAACAACCACTGCAGCAGAAACAACCACTGCAGCAGAAACAACAACCACTGCAGCAGAAACAACAACAACTGCAGCAACAACCACTGTAGCGGAATCAACCACTGCGGTAGAAACAACCATTGCAGCAACAACCATTGCAGCAACAACCACTGTAGCGGAAACAACCACTGCAGTAGAAACAACCACTGCAGCAACAACCACTGCAGCAGAAACAACAACCACTGCAGCAACAACCACTGCAGCAGAAACAACAACCACTGCAGCAACAACCACTGCAGCAGAAACAACAACCACTGCAGCAACAACCACTGTAGCGGAAACAACCACTGCAGCAGAGACAACAACCACTGCAGCAAGAACCACTGTAGCGGAAACAACCACAGCAGCAGCAACAACCACTGAAGCAGCAACAACAACCACTGCAGCAGAAACAACCACTGCAGCGGAAACAACCACTGCAGCAGAGACAACAACCACTGCAGCAACAACCACTGTAGCGGAAACAACCACAGCAGCAGCAACAACCACTGAAGCAGCAACAACCACTGCAGCAGAAACAACCACTGCAGCAGAGACAACCACTGCAGCAGAAACAACCACTGCAGCAGAAACAACAACCACTGCAGCAACAACCACTGCAGCAGAGACAACCACTGCAGCAGAAACAACAACCACTGCAGCAACAACCACTGCAGCAGAGACAACCACTGCAGCAGAAACAACCACTGCAGCAGAAACAACAACCACTGCAGCAACAACCACTGCAGCAGTAGCAACAACCTCTGCAGCAGCAACAACCACTGCAGCAGAAACAACAACCACTGCAGCAACAACCACTGCAGCAGCAGCAGCAACCACTGCAGCAGCAACAACCACTGCAGCAACAACCACTGCAGCAGTAGCAACAACCTCTGCAGCAGCAACAACCACTGCAGCAGAAACAACAACCACTGCAGCAACAACCACTGCAGCAGCAGCAGCAACCACTGCAGCATCAACCACTGCAGCAGAAACAACCACAGCAGCAACAACCACTGCAGCAGGAACAACCACTGCAGCGGAAACAACCACTGCAGCAGAAACAACAACCACTGCAGCAACAACCACTGCAGCAGGAACAACCACTGCAGCAGAAACAACAACCACTGCAGCAACAACCACTGCAGCAGCAACAACCACTGCAGCAGAAACAACCACTGCAGCAGCAACCACTGCAGTAGAAACAACAACCACTGCAGCAGCAACCACTGCAGTAGAAACAACAACCACTGCAGCAACAGCCACAGCAGTAGAAACAACAACCACTGCAGCAGCAACAACCACTGTACCACCGGTGAGTGATATTAAAAGACTACATTGAAATAAAACAGAATTGCATAAAGTAATCATGTACACTATGATGAAGTAAACACCATCAATGGAAGTCATTAAGTCTTTCTCCTCTCCTTGCAGTCACTTGTCTCTAATGACGGCTGTGGGGTAACGAGGGTCTGTGCAGATGAGCCCTCTACCTGTGACCCTTCACAATCAGGACCATGTTTCTTTTGTGGTGCCAAGCAGAGCAGTGGTCGAAACTTTGACTTCAGCCTCTCAGGAGAGTCTGAAGGCTACATTGCTGCCTCCTTGTCAACTGATACCACAGCGGTACGTCAACTTCTTTCACCCAGTCACAGATGAAAGTACCATGAAGCCTGAGCCAATCGTATTCTTTTTAAAGTCATCCTTATCAACAACTTCTATTTACTGTTTCTGGTTTTTCATCACAGGGAGGTAATGACCCCACCTACATCTGTGCAAACGACAATGGTGTTGTCAAATTCTTTACCGCCCTCCTCGACAATGGTGTGCTGACTGTGACCACGGTGAGTACGTAGCTCTGCTCTGCCTCTGGTTCAGTGTTGTGGTAGCGATAGACCTGTGTCCATTGGAGCCCACTTTCATAGCAGTCTGGCATACCTTTTCTTTTATTCTAATAGAATGAAACTAATCTAATCAATCGAATATGATAGGCACATTGTAAAAAATAAACATGAACAACGGCAGATACAGCTGATCTATTTTTGCTATGAACCCGATTACTATGTTGAAAACACAGACATAAAGATACACTTTGTTATGAATGTCCCTTTTTCTCCTTGCTTATTTAAGGACTGTTCAACGTAAACTTAATGAACAGAGACACTAAATGGTTCAATCGCCTGCTGTTCATGCCATATCATGGTCAACATTAATTGAATCCATCACTGATTGCATGGTAAATAAATATTGTTTATGTTAATAAACCATTAAAAACTCATTCAGTTGTCTTTTCTCTACAGCTGCCAGTTACCAATGTGAAGGGCAGTGTCAATGGAAACAAAATCCAGTGCACATTTTCTGCCACCATACCGGCCCCTTCTGTATCTAGAAGATCACTGAGCATTAGAGCACTAAGTTATTCTTTGTCAGTCTCCACTGGAGCTTTCGACAGCAGTAAGATAACATTTCAAATTCACAAATTCACATACACATCATCAGAAACTCCATCAGTTGAAATTACTGATAATATTTTCTTGTATGCTAAAAGCATATCAGTGATGTTTTTTTGTCTTTTGTTTGTATCTTCAGCTTCTGATACTCTGGGAAGCCCCACCGCCAAAATACAGACCAATGTCATAAACATTGCAGATAGTACTTCAACTATCACCAATCTGATTAACACCATTACCACTACCACTGCAGCAGCAGCAACAACCACTGCAGCAGCAGCAACAACCACTGCAGCAGCAGCAACAACCACTGCAGTAAAAGCAACCACTGCAGCAGCAGCAAAACCAACCACTGCAGTAAAAGCAACCACTGCAGCAGCAGCAAAACCAACCACTGCAGTAAAAGCAACCACTGCAGCAGCAGCAAAACCAACCACTGCAGTAAAACCAACCACTGCAGCAGCAACAACCACTGTAGCAACAACCACTGTAGCAGCAGCAACAACCACTGTACCACCATTGGTGGTGAGTGATATTAAAAGACTACAACGAAATAGAACAGAATTGCATAAAGTAATCATGTTCACTATGATGAAGTAAACACCATCAATGGAAGTCATTAAGTCTTTCTCCTCTCCTTGCAGACACCTGTCTCTAATGACGGCTGTGGGGTAACGAGGGTCTGTGCAGCTGAGCCCTCTACCTGTAACCCCGCAATATCAGGAGAATGTTTCTTTTGTGGTGCCAAGCAGAGCAGTGGTCAAAACTTTGAGTTCAGCCTCTCAGGAGAGTCTGAAGGCTACATTGCTGCCTCCTTGTCAACTGATACCATAGCGGTACGTCAACTTCTTTCACCCAGTCACAGATGAAAGTACCATGAAGCCTGAGCCAATCATATTCTTTTTTAAAGTCATCCTTATCAACAACTTCTATTTACTGTTTCTGGTTTTTCATCACAGGGAGGTAATGACCCCACCTACATCTGTGCAAACGACAATGGTGTTGTCAAATTCTTTAGCGCCCTCCTCGACAATGGTGTGCTGACTGTGACCACGGTGAGTACGTAGCTCTGCTCTGCCTCTGGTTCAGTGTTGTGGTAGCGATAGACCTGTGTCCATTGGAGCCCACTTTCATAGCAGTCTGGCATACCTTTTCTTTTACTCTAATAGAATAAAACTAATCTAATCAATCGAATATGATAGGCACATTGTAAAAAATGAACATGAACAACGGCAGATACAGCTGATCTATTTTTGCTATGAACCTGATTACTATGTTGAGAAGACAGACATAAAGATACACTTTGTGATGAATGTCTCTCTTTCTCCTTGCTTATTTAAGGACTGTTCAATGTAAACTTACTGAACAGAGACACTAAATGGTTCAATCGCCTGCTGTTCATGCCATATCATGGCCAACATTACTTGAATCAATCACTGATTGCATGGTCAAAACTCATTCAGTTGTCTTTTCTCTACAGCTGGCAGTTACCGATGTGAAGGGCAGTGTCAATGGAAACAAAATCCAGTGCACATTTTCTGCCACCGTACCGGCCCCTTCTGTATCTAGAAGATCACTGAGCATTAGAGCACAACGTTTTTCGATGTCAGTCTCCACTGGACCTTTCAATAGCAGTAAGATAACTTTTCAAATTCACAAATTCACATACACATCATCAGAAACTCCATCAGTTGAAATTACTAAAAGCATATCAGTGATGTTCTTTGTCTTTTGTTTGCATCTTCAGCTTCTGATTCTCTGGGAAGCCCCACCCCCAAAATACAGACCAATGTCATAGACATTGCAAATAGTACTGCCACCATCACCAATCTCGTAAGCCCCGCCACCACCGCCACCCCAACCACTAGCCACGCTGTTACACCACAGCGATCATTCATGCAAGGTAAGCATAAGAGATATCTGAGCATCTTCCTTTGGAGATAATGTTTGTTTGTAGGATGACTAAAATGTGTCTGTCCTCTCATCCTTCACTATAGCTCTCCTGGTCACTGTGGGTGTGCTGGGTCTGGCCATGCTATGAGGAAACTGACACCACTGTGAATCAAGACAAACAACTTCACTATCCATTAAAACATTGCACAGGAGGTTAACTCTACACAGTACATCCCAGATTATTAGGATCATGCTTATTCTGTCTTCGGTGAAAGAGGAGAGAGTGATGGAGGGAGGTCTCTCTTCTGCAGCCTTTAGACTGCTGTCACATCTGCTACAAACAGTTTTTAATTGAATGTTATGTGTAAACCATTTATGTTTGTTTTGTAACCATAAGTCTGCTGGATTTATGTCTTATGAGCTGCTTAATTGTAGGTAGGCGCTGCTGATGCAACTCAATCTAGAATATATATATAGTTAAATTGCTAGAATTGGGTACAAATGAGAAGCACTATTACAATCACAACCATTACAAGTAACCAAACCTTAAATCAAAATCAAGTGAACCAGTACCGGGCTTTCACCAGTAGATGTCAGGCTTTATACATTTTACTTTATACATTTTAACTTTACAGTCAGACAAATATCCAATGACTCCTAAATCCTTGGTAAGGCCTGGAGCCGCCATGAATAAATAACAAGTGATTATATTCTTTTGTTTACTCTCAGAATACATTAATTTACTCTAATGAAGGACTATATTTATTGAATAATAATAATAATTTAATAAAATAGTAATATATTTTTCTTTCCTGTCACTCACAATGATGCCAGTATATGGCAGAAGTGTTTTTATCATAATATATTTGATGTTATTCTGTGTGGTGTGAATGTTGAATGAGAGAATCAGAAAGTTGTTGTTGACGTTTCAGTGTGTTAAAATGAAGCCCTCATGCATGGGCTGATGTTTTCATGTGTGTGTGTGTGTGTGTGTGTGTGTGTGTGTGTGTGTGTGTGTGTGTGTGTGTGTGTTTATGATACCAAATATTAGTAAAACTGATTTTGCACATTGCATAATGTAACATTTGTCTTTTACATATTATTTTTGAAATAAATATTAATGCAGATTAGGTCTCTTGGTGTCATTAATATTTATTTACATATACATATACATACTGTATATATATGTGTGAATGTATTTTATTTATTATTTTTAAATGCTGCTTTCCTCCATCTTTGTTTTGTGTCCCTGTGTTTCAGTTGGAAAAGACTGATGGTTCGTCCATCGATGACTGAGTTCAAAAATTCACAGGTCTGATTCACACCGTCATGGTGTTATAAACTTATAATGACAGAATCAACACAATATAACTGATGGAGACACACTGAACTCTGATTAACAATATCTCTGATCTCTGCTGCCCCCTGCTGGCCCAAAAGCTGAATGACACCACTCTGCCTTAAAGGACCTGTCCTGTTTGTCTTTATGTGTTTTGTGTGTTAATTAACTCTCACTGTTAAGTATTAGTGGAAATCACATTTATTTAGATTAAATCAAGTTTATTTCAGGTGTTTAAATCAGTGATTTTCAGAGTTTGTGCATAAAAAAGATTTCAGTTTTACAGTAGTTTTTTATCCACGTTTAGATTTCACTTTTCAACCTGCGTCCAGTCACGTGCACGAGTTTATTGTAGTTTTTTAGTATGACGATGAATGTGTGAATCCATTCTTCACATGTGTATCAGACTCTGTCCTCCTGCGGTGCAGCAGTCATAGTTTGCATCTCCTCCTCTGCAGCCTGCTCCTCCTCAGGATCAGCTGCTGCCTGGTTTGTGATGCAGCTGAGCACATGGCTGACCGTCTGTCTGAAAGGTTTGTAGAGGTAGAAGAAGAGCAGCGGGTCAAAGCAGAGGTGCAGTACGGTCAGCAGCAGCGTCGACTCCTTCCCCAGAAACAGCTGCCTCTTGGTCTGACAGTCTGTGATCACTTTGTTTTGGGCCAACGTGTACGGCATCCGGACGATGTGGTAGGGCACGAAGCAGAGTATGTAGGCCAGGGCCACGGCCGCTACACTACCCGTCGCCCGCCGGGCGTTGACCCAAAGCTTAGGGTCGCTGCGGCTGCCCAGCAGCCTCCTGAGAGCCAGACCGCTGGAGATCACCACGGCGGCCGATGCGTTCAGGAACAAAGCGGTACAGAGGAAGATGCTGAGGGTGTGCCACTGCAGGCTGATGTCTTTCTTTAGGGAGGAACAGCTGAGAAACTGTTGCACCTGTAGAGTCAAACACACAAACACATGTCAGGGAAGCAGAGCCAGACCCCGAGGTCACCGAAAGACCGAAGATTTTATTTTGAAATCTGGAAAGCAGGATGATAAATGAAAAAATAAGCTAAATAAGCAGCTGTACCTGTACTTGCTGGATGGGCAGAGCCATGTTGGGCACCATGAGCATCAGCAGCAGCAGCCAGACGACCAGCGACAGCAGCCGGGCGAAGCCGACTTCCTGCAGCCGCAGAGAGCGCAGAGTCTGGCAGTCCTGCAGGAGAAGAGAGCCATCAGACACCATCAACCCCAAAGCTTCACAGTCTGTACAGCAACACAACATCCTCTGTCCTTAGAGCCTCAATTTAAATAAGTAAAAAAACACATTTAACAGGGTAAAAAGAACAGAATATAAGATATATAAGAAAGCACTATTAGAGAAATACAGCAAACAGGATGACAAAATTATAAATATAAAGATAAAAATACATATATGATCAACTATTATGCACGACAACACCAAGACAATCACACAAAAAGAAAAGCTGTACTATAACTGCTAATAAACTGAGGAAGGAAGCTGTGTATGTTATATGTGGTCGCCTGCAGCTTGTTCTGCTGCACCAGAAACATGTCTGTGGTGTAGAGCGGAGCCTCTCACACGCAGGCCTCGCGCTACAAACACCTGCACCAACTGATCCAATCTTTCAAGGTACAGTTGAGTGATTTCGAGAAAATCTGCCCGCAAACGATATTCATGAGCTCAGAGCAGAAATGAACTCAAGTAAAATATAATATAACTATAGGGCTGGGTATTGTCAATGATTTCCTGAATCGATTCAATTCTGATTCACAGGGTCCCGATCCGATCCGATTCTCGATTCGATTTGAATCACTTTCATGTTCCCAGAGTTTCTGTTTTGTAAGTCAGACAATATTTTTAACACTCAATCATGTGTGGACACCAAATTCTTCAGGAGTAAAGTTAATTGATGAGTCTGATCCAACACTGGGATCTAGCATGATAGCATCTATGTGGATTTACCCTTAAGACCAGAGTGGCATTTTAAATCATGTTATTTTGAATTATGATGTCATCATGTAACCATAGAGATTATGGATAAGCACGTCAGTTCAAATACAAGACAAAGTTGGAAAAAATCGATTCACAGAATTTCCTTTCTTCCTTCCATCTGTCCTTCCTACTTCCTTTTATCCTTTCTTTGTTCCTTCCTTCCTTTCTTCCTTCCATCTGTCCTTCCTCCCATCTGTCCTTCTTCCATTTCTTCCTTCCATCTGTCCTTCCTCCCATCTGTCCTTCCTTCCATCTGTCCTTCTTCCCTTTCTTCCTTCTGTCCTTCCTTCCATCTGTCCTTCCTACTTCCTTTTATCCTTTCTTTGTTCTTTCCTTCCTTTCTTCCTTCCATCTGTCCTTCCTTCCATCTGTCCTTCTTCCCTTTCTTCCTTCTGTCCTTCCTTCCATCTGTCCTTCCTCCCTTTCTTCCTTCTGTCATTCCTTCTATCTGTCCTTCCTACTTCCTTTTATCCTTTCTTTGTTCCTTCCTTCCTTTGAAATGAACTCAAGTAAAATATAATATAACTGCAACAATCATCGTCATGGTAGCCAGTTTCCTGATGCTTACATTACATCTGTTAGCCATATGTATATCTGTATAATCATTGCAAGAGGAACACTGTGACCACCGAAGGACAGCAGGGGGGTTGTGAGGGTATTTCCCAGTAAATTTGATAAGTGAAAAGAAGCTAACTGCCAACTTCCAATGACCTGGCTGGGCTTTCATTCTCACTGTGTTTGGTTTGGTGTGGGAGTTTGGGGGATTACATGGTATTGTAAGGTCATTTTAGTGAGTAAGTGTTGACAATACGATGGAATGAGAAGAAACAGGTGGTTTGTGTGAAAGATAGATCATAACGTGCAAAAGGCTTACAACAGGGGTGTCAAACATGCGGCCCGTGGGCTAGAACCGGCCCGCCGAGGGGTGCAATCCAGCCCACTTTCCTTCCTGTGTTCTTTTCCTTCCTTCCATCTGTCCTTCCTACCTTCCTTTTATCCTTTCTTTCTTCCATCCTTTCTTTGTTCCTTCCTTCCTTCCTTCCATCTGTCCTTCCTCCCTTTCTTCCTTTCATCTATCCTTCCTCCCATCTGTCCTTCCTCCCTTTCTTCCTTCCATCTGTCCTTCTTCCCTTTCTTCCTTCCATCTGTTCTTCCTCCCTTTCTTCCTTCTGTCCTTCCTTCCATCTGTCCTTCTTCCCTTTCTTCCTTCTGTCCTTCCTTCCATCTGTCCTTCCTACTTCCTTTTATCCTTTCTTTGTTCCTTCCTTCCTTTCTTCCTTCCATCTGTCCTTCCTTCCATCTGTCCTTCTTCCCTTTCTTCCTTCTGTCCTTCCTTCCATCTGTCCTTCCTCCCTTTCTTCCTTCTGTCCTTCCTCCCATCTGTCCTTCCTACCTTTCATCCCTCCTTCTTTTTGCCTCTCTTTCCTTCCTTCCCTTCTTATTTCCTTCCTTTCTTCCTTCCTTCCCTCCATCTTTTTAATGATCCGGCCCACATGAGATCAAATTGGTCTGTATCTGGCCCTTGAATGAAAATGAGTTTGACACCTCTGCCTTACAATAAAATAATGAAATGAAATATCATAAAAGCAGGAAATGTTTGTGTTCTGGCTGATGATGTCTGATATGTGTATAAATATGAGATGTATGATGGATTTCTGGCTTTTTTTCTTTCTTTGTTTTTGCAATAAACCCATTCAATTCTACAAGTTGATGCAGTAGTCAGATTTTTAACCCTCTGAGGTACACAGATGCAATGACAATAAAGGCAATTGTTAATTAACTCATTTATTAGGTCTGTCAGCGTTAACGTGTTAATCGCGATTAGATTAATGCAATCCATAACGCGTTAATTTTTTAAAATCTCATTTTAATGTAGCAAACCTTTTTGTCCCTTCTACTCCCCCGTAGACGGCTCCTCTAGCTGTAGCGCTATGCTTTGAAGTGGCCTCCTGCAGTAAACCTACCGCGCTGATGGAAAGTAAGAGAGCTACTGGACTTTTGAACGGCTTGTTTAACTTTAAAACACTTCCAGACGCTTCAGTTGACAAGTCAAAAGTAAAATGCAACCTGTGTCAAACGGAGTTTAACTACCACCGGAGTACGTGGAGTTTGAGTTAGCACCTCCACGCTAAACACCCAGGTGCAGCCAAGCCAGCCTCAGCTCCACCAAAGTACCATTTTGGAGTGTGGGAGTCGCAGCAGAGCCGTGATTGATTCCCAGTTAAGACACTCTGGTAAGAAATGCTTTACATTATGGGCTTAAAACTGCCTTCAAATGGAAAATAACAGGATTTTAAACATGTAATTCAAAATGCGATTAATCGCGTTCTTCAATTAACAGACTGAACCTATAACTGTGTGACCGCTCTGTCATTGGCGTGGTTGGGTCTAGCTGTGTTGCTGTGTAGCAGTTGACGTTGTTTATGTGTCTAGAGGCTAGTATGAAGCACTCGTAGATGTATAAATATATTTTGGTCAAAACTATGTATGTATTTATGAGTCTTTACAAGACGAGATGTGAGCAGCGAGGTTTTATTTCGTATTGTTTGCTTTGTGCTAGATCAGTTTTAGCTCCAGTTTAACGCTCCTTTTTTTTGCTTTGAGGACAATCAAACGGCCATTAGTCATATTGAAAAACCTCTGACTTCCCGTTAATAGGTAACTTAACCTGCAACGTCTGGTTTCATGTTGTTTCCTTTCACGTATGCAAGCTCGATGGTGGGCTCCATTTAGAAAGCTGTTTTTTAGCATCTAACGTCATGTCAAAGCTCCTCTGATGGACTTATAGTTTCTAACAGTTTCAGCTCCTCTAAATACGACTGATAAATGACACTGATGAATGTGTTAGGAGGTTTCTGGTTCTCCTTTTCACTTTTTAGGAACATTTTTATGCCTCAAACATGAACATGGAGCTTTAAATTGACATTTTAGGGACATTTATAGCTCCTCACGAACAGGTATAGCATCTAATGAAGCTCTGTTACAGACAGCGTCCAGCAGATGAAGAGAGTAAGAGGATATTCATATCAATAACATCTCCATAATCAAGAATCATGCTGTTTCCAAGCATTAAATTAAAAAAAGAAGAAAAAATTATTACAATATCTTTAAAAGGTTATCAACGCCCAGGTATTTGTAAGAGGCCACAAGAACTGCTGACACCTTCTTTTTTTTTTTTAAATTGTAAAACACACACGCCTTGTTTTTTGTCAGCATTCAGAAAACATAAATTCTTCATTGGTATCTAACCGCCATAAAGAGCATGACTTACATAACGCTGATATAGACGATAGAGCAGAATATGAAACGGGAGACGTTTTTCTCTCGTCAGACGATATATATCATTATATCGCACAGATACTGTACACACATTTGTATTTTACTAACATTCCTAAATAATGGGTTTCTTTTTAGTCTCTTTAGTCTTGGTTAAGTTGACGACAACACTAATAATACCCCTTTTCCACTGAGCTGGAGCTAGTGAGAGCTAATGCTAGAGCCACTGCTCAGTTGGTGCAGCAACATGGCGCAAGGCATCTAGCCTGCCGGAAACGAAGAAGAAGAAGAAGAAAAAGAAGAAGAAGAAGAAGAAGAAGACGACAGCTATGGCACAAAAATGATAAAAATAGTACTTTCAATCAACAAATCTTTAACCCTCTATAAATGCCACACTAGTCAGCTAATGAACGTTAACCCTGCTAGTCTGCTAATAAACATTAAACCTGCTAGCCGGCGAATAAACGTTAGCCCCGCTAGCCTGCTAATAAACGTTAAACCCGCTAGCCGACTAATAAACGTTAGCCCCGCCCCCAGTCCGCTGACGTAATCGGTTCTTGCTTTAGACCAGCAAAGAGTTGGTGCCTTGCTCTGGCACCGTTCTGAGGCTCTGGGCTGGATCTTTGGCGGTGGAAAAGTAAAGAACCGGTGCTTAGTCACGCTCTGGCTCCGAACCAGCACCAGCTCCAGCTCGGTGGAAAAGGGGTATAAGAGCTGTGGACTCGAATGCCATCTACAGATGTTCAAACACCAACAGTGCTCACATAACAATAAACAACAGTATGGTCTGCATAAAGATGTAGAAATGTTTTTTATATTTTGACCCTCATTACTGACATAGATGGAGAAAGACTGGGGCCTAAAACTTGACCATGTGGTTCCCCTTTGGTGGTGTCAAGAAGCAAAGACCCTACCTGCAGATAGCGGTCTGTGATGATGAAGGCGAGGAAGGCGATAGAGGCATAGAGGCTGATGTAGATGGTGACGGCGCTGGCTTGGCAGTGGAACACCATGAGGCTCCACGGCGCCGCCCCGAGGTCCTTCAGGATCTTAAAAGGTAGAGCGAGGAGCAGCAGGAGGTCGGCCACCAGCAGGTTGACCAGGTAGACGCTGCTGCTCTGCTGCTGCAGGAACACACAAAGGTCTCAGAGTCACTAAACGCAGCACGGCAGCTCAGAATAACAGTTTAATCTCAACGTCTCTCCTCTCTCCTCACATCACTCTGATCGTGTCACCAGTTTCACTTCATCTCACCTCATGTTTCATCGCCTGACATTATGTTTTCACTCATCAATTAGAAATACATCAGTCAATGCATGTTCAATCACTCTATTTTACACTATTTGAATACTCCATACTTATTCATTAATTCATTCATTCATTCACACAATGGTTCTTTTATCATCTGTAAACCTTATTATTTCTTTATTGTTTATCCTATCGTTAACAATATATTAGATAACTCATTCTTACTTGTTATTGTAAAATAATTATATAAAATAACATCAGAGGGACCAAACCACTACTTTTACTGTAATACTGCATACTACATCACTCATAATACTGCAGATCTACAGTTTGTAGATGGGTGTAACCAACATGTGACGCAGCACACAGCTGTCAGGCTGCATTCACTGCAGGATCACATGAACAAACAGAAAGTGAAGCTCAGACAGTCGTTGCCTCTGAGAGCTGAAATGGCGCAGAAAGATCAGCTGGACCGAGAAACCTTCTCCTGTCCAATCTGTCTGGATCTACTGAAGGATCCGGTGACTATTCCCTGTGGACACAGCTACTGTATGAGCTGTATTAAAGGATTCTGGGATGGAGAGGATCAGATGAAGATCCACAGCTGCCCTCGGTGCAGAGAGGCCTTCACACCGAGGCCTGTCCTGAAGAAAAACACCATGTTAGCAGCTTTAGTGGAGCAGCTGAAGAAGACTGGACTCCAAGCTGCTCCTGCTGATCACTGCTATGCTGGACCTGAAGATGTGGCCTGTGATGTCTGCACTGGGAGGAAGCTGAAAGCCTTCAAGTCCTGTCTGGTGTGTCTGGCCTCTTACTGTGAGAATCACCTCCAGTCTCACTATGAATCACCTACATTTAAAAAACACAAGCTGGTGGAGCCCTCCAAGAAGCTCCAGGAGAACATCTGCTCTTGTCATGGTAGGATGATGGAGATATTCTGCCGTACAGATAAGAAGTGTATCTGTTATCTGTGCACTATGGATGATCATAAAGGCCACGACACAGTCCCAGCTGCAGCAGAAAGGACTGAGAGGCAGAGAGAGCTCGAGGTGAGTCGACTAAACATCCAGCAGAGAATCCAGGACAGAGAGAAAGATGTGAAGCTGCTTCAACAGGAGGTGGAGGCCGTCAGTCGCTCTGCTGATAAAGCAGTGGAGGACAGTGAGAAGATCTTCACTCAGCTGATCCGTCTCCTCCAGAAAAGAAGCTCTGATGTGAAGCAGCAGATCAGATCCCAGCAGGAAACTGAAGTGAGTGGAGTCAAAGAGCTTCAGGAGAAGCTGCAGCAGGAGATCACTGAGCTGAAGAGGAAAGACGCTGAACTGAAGAAGCTCTCACACACAGAGGATCACAACCAGTTTCTACACAACTACCCCTCAGTGTCACAACTCAGTGAACCTACAGACTCATCCAGCATCAATATCCGTCCTCTCAGATACTTTGAGGATGTGACAGCAGCTGTGTCAGAGCTCAGAGATAAACTACAGGACATCCTGAGGGACAACTGGACAAACATCTCACTGGCAGTGACAGAACCCAAGACCGAAGCTGGGTTCTTAAAATATTCATATGACATCACTTTGGATCCAAACACAGCACACAGATATCTGTTATTATCTGAGGGGAACAGAAAAGTAGAACATACGAGTCAACATCAGTCTTATTCTAGTCACACAGACAGATTCACTGATCATTATCAGGTCCTGAATAGAGAGAGTCTGACTGGATGTTGTTACTGGGAGGTGGAGTGGCGAGGAGTAGTTCGTGTAGCAGTCGCATACAAGAATATCAGCAGAGCAGGAAATGAATCTCTATTTGGACGTAATGACAAATCTTGGTCTTTAGATTGTTACTCTGACAGTTATGAATTTTGGTTCAACAACATTCAAACTCCCGTCTCAGGTCCTGATTCCTCCAGAGTCGGAGTGTACCTGGATCACAGAGCAGGTTTTCTGTCCTTCTACAGCGTCTCTGAAACCATTACTCTCCTCCACAGAGTCCAGACCACATTCACTCAGCCGCTCTATGCTGGACTTTGGGTTGTTGGTGGATCCACAGCTGAGTTGTGTAAAGTGAAATAGACAGAAGTCATTTCAGACTTCATGTGTCAGATGTTGTAATTCTTCATGTTTTTGTCTCCATGTTTCTGAGCTGCTCAGAGATCAGCTGACATGCTAATAGTGATATTCAACACTTTGTTTACTTTATGTATGTGTCGTTTATATGTTCAGTTTCTTTAAATACTGCATACTACATCACTATAATACTGCAGTACTTTTACTGTAATACTGCATACTACATCACTATAATACTGCAGTACTTTTACTGTAATACTGCATACTACATCACTATAATACTGCAGTACTTTTACTGTAATACTGCATACTACATCACTCATAATACTGCACTACTTTTACTGTAATACTGCATACTACATCACTCATAATACTTATGTACTTTTACTGTAATACTGCATACTACATCACTCATAATACTTATGTACTTTTACTGTAATACTGCATACTACATCACTCATAATACTTATGTACTTTTATTGTAATACTGCATACTACATCACTATAATACTGCAGTACTTTTACTGTAATACTGCATACTACATCACTATAGTACTGCAGTACTTTTACTGTAATACTGCATACTACATCACTATAATACTGCAGTACTTTTACTGTAATACTGCATACTACATCACTCATAATACTTATGTACTTTTACTGTAATACTGCATACTACATCACTCATAATACTTATGTACTTTTACTGTAATACTGCATACTACATCACTCATAATACTTATGTACTTTTACTGTAATACTGCATACTACATCACTATAATACTGCAGTACTTTTACTGTAATACTGCATACTACATCACTCATAATACTGCAGTACTTTTACTGTAATACTGCATACGACATCACTCAGAATACTGCAGTACTTTTACTGTAATACTGCATACGACATCACTCATAATACTGCACTACTTTTACTGTAATACTGCATACTACATCACAATAATACTTATGTACTTTTCCTGTAATACTGCATACTACATCACTATAATACTGCAGTACTTTTACTGTAATACTGCATACTACATCACTATAATACTGCAGTACTTTTACTGTAATACTGCATACTACATCACTCATAATACTTATGTACTTTTACTGTAATACTGCATACTACATCACTCATAATACTGCAGTACTTTTACTGTAATACTGCATACTACATCACTATAATACTGCAGTACTTTTACTGTAATACTGCATACTACATCACTCATAATACTGCAGTACTTTTACTGTAATACTGCATACGACATCACTCAGAATACTGCAGTACTTTTACTGTAATACTGCATACGACATCACTCATAATACTGCACTACTTTTACTGTAATACTGCATACTACATCACTATAATACTGCAGTACTTTTACTATAATACTGCATACTACATCACTATAATACTGCAGTACTTTTACTGTAATACTGCATACTACATCACTCATAATACTGCACTACTTTTACTGTAATACTGCATACTACATCACAATAATACTTATGTACTTTTCCTGTAATACTGCATACTACATCACTATAATACTGCAGTACTTTTACTGTAATACTGCATACTACATCACTATAATACTGCAGTACTTTTACTGTAATACTGCATACTACATCACTATAATACTGCAGTACTTTTACTGTAATACTGCATACTACATCACTATAATACTGCAGTACTTTTACTGTAATACTGCATACTACATCACTATAATACTGCAGTACTTTTACTGTAATACTGCATACTACATCACTCATAATACTGCAGTACTTTTACTGTAATACTGCATACTACATCACTCATAATACTGCAGTACTTTTACTGTAATACTGCATACGACATCACTATAATACTGCAGTACTTTTACTGTAATACTGCATACTACATCACTATAATACTGCAGTACTTTTACTGTAATACTGCATACTACATCACTATAATACTGCAGTACTTTTACTGTAATACTGCATACTACATCACTCATAATACTGCAGTACTTTTACTGTAATACTGCATACTACATCACTCATAATACTGCAGTACTTTTACTGTAATACTGCATACGACATCACTATAATACTGCAGTACTTTTACTGTAATACTGATGTTTCATGCTAGACTTATACTTGTAATGAAGTATTTGTATATTACTGTATTGGTACTTTTACTGCAGTAAAGGATCCGAGTACTTCTTTCACTACTGCTTAGATGTAATAAAATCACAAAGCTCATGTCTGCTTATATTTGCTTTTTATCTACACAACTACTGTAACAAACATTTTAGACAAGCATACAAAGTGTTATCTGTGAAAATCTCCCTTAAAGATAAAAACCCTCTCACCTCTCGTCTCATTGACTCATTTCACATCATTTCATTTCATTTCCCCTCAACTGTTATCTCTCCTCCTCTCACAACCTTCTCTTCTCTTCATTCCTATAATTACAGATCTCTAGAAATGTCTCATCTGTTTATTCATCTTTTCTACTCACTCTGTGTTGTGTCACAGTGGCGTGCACACAGGGCAGGGCACCTTAGCACGCGTTCTGGCTCACAAGAGGGCACCTTAGCACACGTTCTGGCTCACAAGAGGGCACCTTAGCACACGTTCTGGCACCCAAGAGGGCACCTTAGCACGCATTCTGGCTCCCAAGAGGGCACCTTAGCGCGCGTTCTGGCTCCCAAGAGGAGGGCATCTTAGCACTCATTCTGGCTCCCAAGAAGGCACCTTAGCACTCGTTCTGGCTCCCAAGAGGGCACCTTAGCACGCGTTCTGGCTCTCAAGAGGGCACCTTAGCACACGTTCTGGCTCCCAAGAGGGCACCTTAGCATGCGTTCTGTCACCCAAGAGGGCACCTTAGCACGCGTTCTGGCACCCAAGAGGGCACCTTAGCACGCGTTCTGGCTCCCAAGAGGGCACCTTAGCACGCGTTCTGGCTCCCAAGAGGGCACCTTAGCACGCGTTCTGGCTCCCAAGAGGGCACCTTAGCACTCGTTCTGGCACCCAAGAGGGCACCGTAGCACTCGTTCTGGCTCCCAAGAGGGCACCTTAGCACGCGTTCTGGCTCTCAAGAGGGCACCTTAACACGCGTTCTGGCACCCAAGAGGGCACCTTAGCACGCGTTCTGGCTCCCAAGAAGGCACCTTAGCACGTGTTCTGGCTCCCAAGAGGGCACCTTAGCACGCGTTTTAACTTCCAAGAGGGCACCTTAGCACACTTTCTGGCACCCAAGAGAGCACCGTAGCACGCGTTCTGGCTCCCAAGAGGGCACCTTAGCACTCGTTCTGGCTCCCAAGAAGGCACCTTAGCACGCGTTCTGGCACCCAAGAGGGCACCTTAGCACTCGTTCTGGCTCTCAAGAGGGCACCTTGGCACGCGTTCTGGCTCTCAAGAGGGCACCTTAGCACGCGTTTTAGCTCCCAACAGGGCACCTTAGCACGCGTTCTGGCTCCCAAGAGGGCACCTTAGCACGCATTCTGGCACCCAAGAGGGCACCTTAGCACGCATTCTGGCTCCCAAGAGGGCACCTTAGCATGCGTTCTGGCACCCAAGAGGGCACCTTAGCATGCGTTCTGGCACCCAAGAGGGCACCTTAGCACGCGTTCTGGCTCCCAAGAGGGCACCTTAGCATGCGTTCTGGCACCCAAGAGGGCACCTTAGCACTCGTTCTGGCTCTCAAGAGGGCACCTTGGCACGCGTTCTGGCTCTCAAGAGGGCACCTTGGCACGCGTTCTGGCTCCCAAGAGAGCACCTTAGCACACATTTTGGCTCCCAAGAGGGCACCATAGCACGCGTTCTGGCTCCCAAGAGGGCACCTTAGCACGCGTTCTGGCTCCCAAGAGGGCACCTTAGCACGCATTCTGGCTCTCAAGAGGGCACCTTAGCACGCGTTCTGGCTCCCAAGAGGACACCTTAGCACGCGTTCTGGCTCTCAAGAGGGCACCTTAGCACGCGTTTTGGCTTCCAAGAGGGCACCTTAGCACGCATTCTGGCACCCAACAGGGCACCTTAGCACGCGTTCTGGCACCCAAGAGGACACCTTAGTGCGCGTTCTGGCTCCCAAGAGGACACCTTAGCATGCGTTCTGGCACCCAAGAGGGCACCTTAGCACTCGTTCTGGCTCCCAAGAGGACACCTTAGCACGCGTTCTGGCTCCCAAGAGGGCACCTTAGCACGCGTTCTGGCACCCAAGAGGGCACCTTAGCACGCGTTCTGGCACCCAAGAGGGCACCTTAGCACACGTTCTGGCTCTCAAGAGGGCACCTTAGCACTCGTTCTGGCTCCCAAGAGGGCACCTTAGCACTCGTTCTGGCTCTACCTTGGCTCTGGGGCTGCGTATGAAAGCCCACACAGACAGCAGGTTTCCAGGCAGACTGATGATGAAGATGAGGATGTAGAGGACGGTGAAGGGTGTCATCTGGTCGTTGACGATGCACTGCGGCCCCTCCTCAGCACCTGCAGCGCGGGAGGAGTTGGAGGAAGGAGGAAGAGGAGGAAGCACCATCGTCTGCAGCAGGAAAAAAATAAAAGTCAAGATGTGAACAAGTTTTTTTTTTAAATGTCAAATGAAGGATGATGAAGTTTGGATGGAGCGCTTACTTACTGTGGAGAGTGGAAGGGAAGTGTGAGCCATCAGCAGGTGCTACGAGTGTGGTTTCGATGTGTGTGTGTGTGCGTGTGTGTGTGTGTGTGTGTCAGGGTTCACAGTCTGCTGGGAAACATCAAGAGCAAAAGACATGAGGGAAGGAAACAGAACTTTAACCCTTAAACAGACAACGTGCACCAGGAGATACAGACTCTTTAACCTTCCTGTTGTCCTCCCAGGTCCTTCCTTCCTTCCTTCCTTCCTTCCTTCCTTCCTTCCTTCCTTCCTTCCTTCCTTCCTTCCTTCCTTCCTTCCTTCCTTCCTTCCTCAGATCTAAGTTCAGCTGTTAGGGTAAATGTTCCCTCCTTCCTTTCTTTCTTCCTTCCTTCCTTCCTTCTTCCTCCCTTCCTTCCTTCTTCCTCCCTCCTTTCCTTCCTTCTTCCCTCCTTTCCTTCCTACCTTCCTTCCTTCATCCCTCCTTCCTTCCTTTCCTTCCTTCTTCCTCCCTTCCTTCCCTTCCTCCCTCCCTCCTTTCCTTCCTTCCTTCCTCCCTTTCCTTCCTTCTTCCTCCCTTGTTTCCCTTCCTCCCTCCTTTCCTTCCTTCTTCCCTCCTTTCCTTCCTTCCTTCCTCCCTCCTTCCTTTCCTTCCTTCTTCCTCCCTTGCTTCCCTTCCTTCCTTCTTTCCTTCCTTCCTTCCTTACTTTAGGTGCAAATAACATAACTAGTAAGGCCTGTTTAAGGGTTAAATGCTTCTTTTTCTTTTCATTGAAATCAAAGTGACAGATGTGAGGTTGTTGTTCGGCAGCTGTCAATCAAACCTGATCAAACCTTCACAGTGAAAGCTGAATATATGAACGTTAACCTCCTTTAAGAAACAATAACTTCAGCTTTGATTCTTGCTTCTTTATTCATTAATATTGAATCATATAAGGAAATACAGTTGGTGCTCAGAGGAACACAGATAGATTAACCCTCGTGTCGTCCTCCCGGGTCAAATTGACCCCGTCTTATTCTTTCCTCCCTTCCTTCCTTCCGTCTGTTCTTCCTCCATCCCCCTTTCTTTCCTCCTTCTTTCCTTCCCTCCTTTCCTTCCTTCTTCCTTCTTTCCTTTCCTCCCTTCCTTCTTTCCTCCTTCCCTTCTTCTCTCTTTCTTTCCTCTGTCCTTCTTTCCTACCTTCTTTCCTTTCCTCCCTTCTTCCTTCCCTCCTTCCTTCCTCTCTCCTTTCCTTCCTTCTTCCTTCTTTCCTTTCCTTCCTTCTTTCCTCCTTCCCTTCTTCTCTCTTTATTTCCTCTGTCCTTCTTTCCTACCTTCCTTCCTTCCTTCCTTCTTTCCTTTCCTCCCTTCTTCCTTCCCTCCTTCCCTCCTTCCTTTTTCCCTCCTTCTTTCCTTCTTCCTTCTTTCCTTTCTTCCTCCCTCCTTTCCTTCCTTCTTCCTTCCTTCCTCCCTTCCTCCCTCCTTTCCTTTCCTTTCCTTTCCTTTCCTCTCCTCCCTTACTCCTTCCTTTCCTTCCCTCTTCCTTCCTCCCTCCCTCCTTTCCTTCCTTCCTTCCTTCCTTCCTTGACTGGAGGACAACAGGAGGGTTAAAACAGGAGGAAACATGAAGGCAGAGTCGTCCTGCTGAGTGACTGAATGAGATCTAGACTTTAATTTTAACTTTAAAAACAACAACCAACACTCAGAGTCGCCATCAGAGGCCCAAATCTCTTTTTTTTCCCCTTTCTTTCATGTGACTCACTCTCATCTGTTTTTTCCTGAGCGATGGAAAAAAACTACAACTTCTGATTTCTTCACATGGTCTGTGTATTATTTCACGCATCATTTGAACGCGTGTCTTAGATCAGATATCAGATTACGAGACTGATTAAAGAGCGGTTTCATGTCCTCTCGTCATGTTTCGATCGGCAGCAGATAACATCTCCGTCACAGCGGAGCAGGAACCGAGTGACAGACAGGAGCTGCTCAACAGGAAGTGAAGCAAACTCTGTGGTTGAATATGAATCTGCAGCAGGAAACAGGAAGTAAAGAGACTTTCTCTGATCCCCCCCTCTACTTCTGCTCACCGCGGTAAACACTCATAATACTGCAGTACTTTTACTGTAATACTGCAGTACTTTTACTGTAATACTGCATACTACATCACTATAATACTGCAGTACTTTTACTGTAATACTGCATACTACATCACTCATAATACTGCAGTACTTTTACTGTAATACTGCATACTACATCACTATAATACTGCAGTACTTTTACTGTAATACTGCATACTACATCACTATAATACTGCAGTACTTTTACTGTAATACTGCATACTACATCACTATAATACTGCAGTACTTTTACTGTAATACTGCATACTACATCACTATAATACTGCAGTACTTTTACTGTAATACTGCATACTACATCACTCATAATACTGCAGTACTTTTACTGTAATACTGCATACTACATCACTCATAATACTGCAGTACTTTTACTGTAATACTGCATACTACATCACTATAATACTGCAGTACTTTTACTGTAATACTGCATACTACATCACTATAATACTGCAGTACTTTTACTGTAATACTGCATACTACATCACTCATAATACTGCAGTACTTTTACTGTAATACTGCATACTACATCACTCATAATACTGCAGTACTTTTACTGTAATACTGCATACTACATCACTATAATACTGCAGTACTTTTACTGTAATACTGCATACTACATCACTATAATACTGCAGTACTTTTACTGTAATACTGCATACTACATCACTATAATACTGCAGTACTTTTACTGTAATACTGCATACTACATCACTCATAATACTGCAGTACTTTTACTGTAATACTGCATACTACATCACTCATAATACTGCAGTACTTTTACTGTAATACTGCATACTACATCACTCATAATACTGCAGTACTTTTACTGTAATACTGCATACTACATCACTATAATACTGCAGTACTTTTACTGTAATACTGCATACTACATCACTATAATACTGCAGTACTTTTACTGTAATACTGCATACTACATCACTATAATACTGCAGTACTTTTACTGTAATACTGTATACTACATCACTATAATACTGCAGTACTTTTACTGTAATACTACATACTACATCACTATAGTACTGCAGTACTTTTACTGTAATACTGCATACTACATCACTATAATACTGCAGTACTTTTACTGTAATACTGCATACTACATCACTCATAATACTGCAGTACTTTTACTGTAATACTGCATACTACATCACTCATAATACTGCAGTACTTTTACTGTAATACTGCATACTACATCACTATAATACTGCAGTACTTTTACTGTAATACTGCATACTACATCACTATAATACTGCAGTACTTTTACTGTAATACTGCATACTACATCACTATAATACTGCAGTACTTTTACTGTAATACTGTATACTACATCACTATAATACTGCAGTACTTTTACTGTAATACTGCATACTACATCACTATAATACTGCAGTACTTTTACTGTAATACTGTATACTACATCACTATAATACTGCAGTACTTTTACTGTAATACTACATACTACATCACTATAATACTGCAGTACTTTTACTGTAATACTGCATACTACATCACTATAATACTGCAGTACTTTTACTGTAATACTGCATACTACATCACTCATAATACTGCAGTACTTTTACTGTAATACTGCATACTACATCACTATAATACTGCAGTACTTTTACTGTAATACTGCATACTACATCACTATAATAGGTTTGGTGTTTTTCTAACTGTCAGCTCTAACCTGAATCAGCTGATGAGACCAAAACCAACCATGTGTCAGTCAGTCCGACTCTTCTCTGCTCAGCTGCAACTATTACTTTCATTATTAATCAAATCAAATCCATCCTCATTCCTTCATTCCTTCCTTCCTTCCTTCCTTCCTTCCTTCTGTCCTTCTTCCCTTCCCTCCTTCCTTCCTTCTTTCCTTCCTTACCTCCTTCCTTCCTTCCTTCTTTCCATTCATTCCTTCATTCCTTCCTTCCTTCCTTCTTTCCATTCCTTCCTTCATTCCTTCCTTCTGTCCTTCTGCCCTTCCCTCCTTCCTTCCTTCTTTCCATTCCTTCCTTCCTACCTTCCTACCTTCCTACCTTCCTTCCTTCCTTCCTTCCTTCCTTCCTTCCTTCCTTCCTTCCTTCCTTCCAAAGTCCTGTAAAAATGATTATCTGTCATAACTGCAACAGTGATTGTAAACTGGTGTGACTCAGTGTCCAGTGGAGGTGGGGAATATTTTCAGTATGTTTATGTGTGTGTGTGTGTGTGTGTGTGTGTGTGTGTGTGTGTGTGTGTGTGTGTGTGCGTGCGTGCGTGTGTGTGTGGAACCGTCTGTCATTTCAGTTTTCCAGAGAAACAAATAATAAAACCCCTCGATGAGTCGATGAATGAATTATTCTACTGAGTCACAGAAAATTAGAGAAACAGTAACCAGACAGGGAAGTGACATCAAACAACCTCGGTTTCTATGGAAACAGTCAAAGAAAAGGTTGTAAGAAAGAAAGTGTTTGAGGCATCACAACTACAAAAGATTTACGGTTACTCATTTCTCACTTGTGTGTTTTTATGATCTGTGAGTGAAACATGTCGTAACATCTGATTGGGGAGAATAACAGAGCTGTAAACTCACACTGAGACTTTTTATTTGTTCCTATAACCCTTAAACAGACCTTACTAGTTATGTCATTTGCACCTCAAGTAAGGAAGGAATGAAGGAAAGAAGGAAGGAAGGAAAGGACGGAAGAAGGAAGGAAAGGAGGAAGGAAGGGAAGCAAGGGAGGAAGAAGAAAGGAAAGGAAGGAGGGAGGGAGGAAGGAAGGAAGGTAGGAAGGAAAGGAGGGAAGAAGGAAGGAAAGGATGGAGGAAGGGAAGGAAGGGAGGGAAGAAGGAAGGGAGGAGAGAAGGAGGGAGGGAGGAAGAACAGATGGAAGGAAGGAAAGGAAGGAAGGAAGGAAAGGATGGAGGAAGGGAAGGAAAGGGGGGAGGAAGGAAGGAAGGACAGATGAAGGAAGGAAGAAAGGACAGAAGGAGGGAACATTTACCCTAACAGCTGAACTTAGATCTGAGGAAGGAAGGAAGGAGGGAAGGACGGACAGATGAAGGAAGGACAGAGGAAGGAAGGAAGGACAGAGGAAGGAAGGAAGGAAGGACAGAGGAAGGACCCGGGAGGACAACATGAAGGTTAAAGAGTCTGTATCTCCTGGTGCACGTTGTCTGTTTAAGGGTTAAGAGAAACAGCTGAGCAGCACGCAGCCAGCTTTCCATTAGACACTGTGGATATTCCTTTAGGTCAGGGGTGTCAAACTCATTTTCATTCAAGGGCCACATACAGACCAATTTGATCTCATGCGGGCCGGATCATTAAAAAGATGGAGGGAAGGAAGGAAGGAAGGAAGAAAGGAAGGAAAGAAGAAGGGAAGGAAGGAAAGACAGGCAAAAGGAAGGAGGGAAGAAGGAAAGACAGATGGAAGGAAAGAAAGAAGGAAGGAAGAACAGAAGGAAGAAAGGTAGGAAGGACAGAAGGAAGAAAGGGATGGAAGGACAGAAGGAAGAAAGGTAGGAAGGACAGAAGGAAGAAAGGTAGGAAGGACAGAAGGAAGAAAGGGAGGAAGGACAGATGGAAGGAAGGAAAGAAGGAAGGAAGAAAGGTAGGAAGGACAGAAGAAAGAAAGGGAGGAAGGACAGACGGAAGGAAGGAAAGAAGGAGGGAAGAAAAGGGGAAGACAGATGGAAGGAAGGAAAAGAACACAGGAAGGAAGGTGGGCCGGATCGCACCCCTCAGCCGGGCCGGTTCTGGCCCACGGGCCGCATGTTTGACACCCCTGCTTTAGATCTTCTTTACTGAGACACATTAACATATTTTTGTATTATAAGCTAAGTCTAAGTTGTAGATAAGTCCATTAACCCTTAAACAGACAACGTGCACCAGGAGATACAGACTCTTTAACCTTCCTGTTGTCCTCCCGGGTCCTTCCTCTGTCCTTCCTTCCTTCCTCTGTCCTTCCTTCTTCCTTCCTTCCTTCCTTCCTTCATCTGTCCGTCCTTCCCTCCTTCCTTCCTTCCTCAGATCTAAGTTCAGCTGTTAGGGTAAATGTTCCCTCCTTCTGTCCTTTCTTCCTTCCTTCATCTGTCCTTCCTTCCTTCCTCCCTCCTTTCCTTCCTTCTTCCTCCCTCCCTTCTTCCCTTCCTCCATCCTTTCCTTCCTACCTTCCTTCCTTCCTCCCTCCTTCCTTTCCTTACTTCTTCCTCCCTTCCTTCCCTTCCTCCATCCTTTCCTTACTTCTTCCTCCCTTCCTTCCCTTCCTCCATCCTTTCCTTCCTTCTTCCCTCCTTTCCTTCCTACCTTCCTTCCTTCCTCCCTCCCTCCCTCCTTCCTTTCCTTTCTTCTTCCTCCCTTGCTTCCCTTCCTTCCTCCTTTCCTTCCTTCTTCCGTCCTTTCCTTCCTTCCTTCCTTACTTGAGGTGCAAATGACATAACTAGTAAGGTCTGTTTAAGGGTTAATGGTACTTATCTTTGAATTAATGTGGTTAAATTCGTCAGATTCAAACAACTTTTAGCTCTTTCTTTGGTGAAAGCAGAATATTTTGTCTAAAATTAAATAAAACTCAACAGAAACTCACACTCAGATCTTTTTATTTGTTCTATAAGCGAAACAGCTGAGCAGCACGCAGCCAGCTCTCCATTAGACACTGTGGATATCCCTTTATATCTTCTTTACTGAGACACATTAACATATTTTTGTACTATAAGCTAAGTCTAAGGTCCATTAACGCTACTTATCTTTGATTAAATGTGGTTAAATTCGTCAGATTCAAACAACTTTTAGGTCTTTTCTTTGGTTGAAAGCAGAATATTTAGTCTAAAATTAAATAAAACTCAACAGAAAATGTGAAAATCCTTCTCTGTAGAGTTTCTATTATTCCTGTGACTATGAACAAAAGGAGGAAGCTGCTTCATGTTCGGCTTTTAACAGCAGTTTGATCGTCAGTCTGTAAATGTTTGACTTGAATCAGCTCTTACCTGCTGTACCGTCCTCTCACAGGTCCTCAGACCATGTGTTGGAGCCCTGCGGTCCGGCCCCGAGCCTCCTGCTTCTCCTCAGGTCCGCGAGGTTCTCCTCATGTGTTCTGGAGGTTCTCCTCATGTGTTCTGGAGGTTCTCCTCATGTGTTCTGGAGGTTCTCCTCATGTGTTCTGGAGGTTCTCCTCATGTGTTCTGGAGGTTCTCCTCATGTGTTCTGGGCTGAAGCTGCAGACGGATGGAGGATGTTTTCCCTGTCTGCTGTCAAGTCTGGTTTCAGCTCAGCGTCTGTGCAGCGTCAAGCAGAGAGAACCACAAACCACGCCTCCTTCCCCCCTGTAACACACACACACACACACACACACACACACAGATACACACACACACACACACACATACACATCTGGGCTTTCCAGCAACTGTAAAGGTTAGTTTCAGAATAAGTGTGGTGATTATTATGAAATCGTGAAGGGGCAATACACAGACTGACATTCATTACCTGGAGACTTTCCCTCACCATTACCTTAACCATAACCTAACCATAACCTAACCTTAACCTTACCTTAACCTAACCATTACCTTAACCTACCTTACCATTACCTAACCATAACCTTAACCTTAACCATTACCTAACCTAACCATCCTACCTACCATACCTATGATTAGGTAATATGCACCTTCCCTCATGGTGCATATGACGCTAGGTACTGCGTTGGCGCTACAGCTGGATTTGCACCTGCAGCTATTTACAGCTTTTAATTTTAATATTCTCATATCACATATCACTAACCCTCCCTCCTTCCTTCTTTCCTCCCTCCTTTCCTTCCTTGTTCCTTCCCTCCTTTCCTTCCTCCCATCCTCCTTCCTTCCTTCTCCCTTCCTTCCTTCCTCCCATCCTCCCTTCTTCCCTCCATCTTTCCTTCCTTCCTTCCTTCCTCCCATCCTCCCTTCCTTCCCTCCTTCTTTCCTTCTTTCCTTCCTTCTCTCTTCCTTCCTCCTTTCTTTCCTTCCATCCTCCCTTCCTTCCCTCCTTCCTTCTTTCCTTCCTCCCATCCTCCCTCCTTCTTTCCTTCCTTCCCTCCTCCTTTCCTTCCTCCCTCTCCTTCCTTGTTCCTTCCTCCCTTTCTCCCTCCTTTCCTTCCTTCATTCCTCCCTCCTTTCCTTCCTTCCTTCCCTCGTCCCTTCCTCCCTCCTTTCCTTCCTTCCCTCCTCCTTTCCTTCCTCCCTTCCTTCTTCCCTCCTTCTTTCCTTCACATTTCATCATGTTACTACAGGTGAGAACTTTAAAGAATATTAAGAGTATATTAGAGATAGATGTCTGTAATGTAACAACACATTTATAAGAAAGCAGCCGTACATGATGATGACATGAATGAGTCAGGAGTCAACGGTGAGTCATACTGTTGGTACCGACCTCATTAATCAGCCTGATGTGACTCGTTGATATCTGATAAAGAAGAGGAAGTAGTAGTGTCACTGCTTACCACGAAACTCCCCCGCAGACGATTTACCAAAGTAAAGCAGAATAACAGCCCTCGAGTCAATGAAGGAAGGGAGGAATAGAAGGAAGGAAAGGAGGGAGGGAGGAAGGGAGGAAGAAGGAAGGAAAGGAGGGAGGAAGAAGGAAGGAAAGGAGGGAGGATGGGAGGAAGGAAGGAAGGGAGAAAGAAGGAAGGAAAGGAGGGAGGAAGGAAGGAAGGAAGGAAAGGAGGGAGGAAGGAAGAAGGGAGGGAAGGAGGGAGGAAGGAAGGAAAAGAGGGATGGATAGAAAGGAGGGAGGGAGGAAGGAAGGAAAGGAGGGAGGAAGGTAGGAGGGAGGGGGGAGGGAGGAAGGAAGGAAAGGAGGATGGATGGAAATGAGGGAGGGAGGAAGGAAGGAAAGAAGAGAGGAAGGTAGGAGGAGAGAGGGAGGAAGGTAATGGTGAGGAAAGAAAGAGAGAAGGAGGGAGGGAGGGTGGAAGGAAGGAAGGGGGATGGAGGAAGGAAGGGAAGAAAGACGGAGGGAAGGAAGGAAAGGAGGGGGAGGGAGGGAGGAAGAAGGGAGGAAGGTAGGAGGGAGGGAGGAGAGAAAGAAGGGGAGGGAGGAACGGTGGAAGGAAGGAAGGAAGGAAGGAAGAAGGAAGGAAGGAAGAAGGAAGGAAAGGAGGGATGGAAGGAAGGGAGGAGGAAGTAAGGAAAGGTGGAAAGAAGGAAGGGAGAGAGAGGAAAGGAGGGAGGGAGGGAGGAAGAAGGAAGGAAAGGAGGGATAAAGGATGGGAGAGGAAGTAAGGAAAGGAGGGATGAAGGAAGGGAGGACGAAGGAAGGAAAGGAGGGAGGGGGGAGGGAGGAAGGAAGTAAGGAAGGAAAGGAGGGATGGAAGGAAGGTAGGAGGGAGGGAGGAAAGAAGGAAGTAAGGAATGGAGGAGAAAGGAAGGAAAGGAGGGAGGAAGGGAGAAGGAAGGAAATGTGGGATGGAGGGAAGGAAGGGGGGAGGGAGGAAGGAAGGAAGAAAGAAGGGAGGAAGGTAGGAGGGAGGGAAGAAAGAGAGAAGGAGGGAGGGAGGGTGGAAGGAAGGGGGATGGAGGAAGGAAAGGAGGAAGGAAGGTAGGAAGGAAAGAAGAAGGAAGGAAAGGAGGGATGAAGGAAGGGAGTAAGGAAGGAAAGGAGGGATGAAGGATTGTTGGTGCTGACCTCATTAATCAGCCTGATGTGACTCGTTTAATATCTGAGAAAGAAGAGGAAGTGTAGTAATGTCACTGCTTACCACGAAACTCCCCCGCAGACGATTTACCAAAATAAGCAGTATAACAGCACAGCAAGGAAGGAAAGGAGGAGGGAAGGAAGGAAAGAAGGAGGGAAGGAGGGAGGATGGGAGGAAGGAAGGAAGGAAGGGAGAAGGAAGGAAAGAAGGAGGGAAGGAGGGAGGATGGGAGAAAACACCCCCGCAAACGATTAACCAAAATAAAGCAGTATAACAGCAGAGCAACAACTTCACCCTCCTTGGTGTCCTAGAGTCACGGAAGAAAGGGAGGAAGGAAGGAAGGAAAGGAGGAAGGAAGGGAAGGAGGGGAGGATGGGAGGAAGGAAGGAAAGGAGGAAGGAAGGAAGGAAGGGAGAAAGAAGGAAGGAAAGGAGGGAGGAAGGAGGAAAGAAGGAAGGAAGAAGGGAGGGAGGGAGGAGGGAGGGAGGAAAGAAGGAAAGGGGAGGGAGGGAGAGAGAAATGAAGAAGGGAGGGATGGAAAGGAGGGAGGGAGGGATGAAGGATGGGAGAGGAAGTAAGGAAAGGATGGATGAATGAACGGAGGAAGAAGGAAGGAAAGGAGGGAGGAACGAAGGGAGGAAGAAGGAAGGAAAGGAGGGAGGGAGGAAAGAAGGAAGGGAGGGAGGGGAGGGAGGGAGGAAGGAAGGAAAGGAGGGATGGATGGAAGGAAGGTAGGAGGGAGGGAGGAGGGAGGGGTAGGGACGGAGGAGGGAGGAGGGAGGGAGGAGGAAAGAGGGAGGGAGGAAGGAAGTAAGGAAGGAAAGGAGGGATTGAAGGAAGGCAGGAGGGAGGAAAGAAGGAAGGGGGAGGAAGGAAAGGAGGGTGGGAGGGAAGAAGGAAGGAAATGTGGGATGGAGGGAAGGAAGGGGGATGGAGGAAGGAAGGTAGGAAGGAAAGAAGAAGGAAGGAACGGAGGGATGGAAGGAAGGTAGGAGGGAGGGAGGAAAGAAAGAAGGAAGGAGAGAGGGAGAGAGAAAGGAAAGAGGAAGGAAGGAAAGGAGGATGGAAGGAAGGGAGGAAGAAGGAAGGAAAGGAGGGATGAAGGGAGGAAGAAGGAAGGAAAGGGAGGGATGAAGGAAGGGACGAATAGAAGGAAGGAAAGGAGGAAGGAAAGGAGGAAGAAGGAAGGAAAGGAGGGATGAAGGGAGGAAGAAGAAAGGAAAGGAGGGATGGAAGGAAGGAAGGAAGGAACAGTCAAAACAGATGGGGTCAATTTGACCCGGGAGTCAGTGAATGTGTGTGGTAAAGAGGTCGTTGGTACTTCCTGGTTTAACAATGAAAATCAGTTTTTTCCACTTTGATAAAATATTATTTATTTATTTATTTATTTATTTATGGATCAGAGACATAAAACCAAATATGATATATACAGTATGTACATGTAAAATATAGAATAGGAATGCAAAGTACAAAAGCTCAGTCCTGTTTTACTTAAGATTTACAACACATATATAAACTAGGGCTGTCAAACGATTAATTTTTTTAATCGAGATTAATCGCAGAATTTCCATAGTTAATCGCAATTAATTGCATTTTGAATTGCATGTTTAAAATCCTGTTATTTTCCATTCTAAGGCAGTTTTAAGCCCATAATGTAAAGCATTTCTTACCAGAGTTTTTATTTAATGCTTTAATGCTCTTACTTTCTTCATCTGCTGGACGCTGTCTGGAGCGTTAAACTGGAGCTAAAACTGATCTAGCACAAAGCAAACAATACGAAATAAAACCTCAATGCCCACATCTCGTCTTGTAAAGACTCATAAATACATACATAGTTTTGACCAAAATATATTTATACATCTACGAGTGCTTCATACTAGCCTTTAGACTCACAAACAACGACAGCTGCTACACAACAACACAGCTAGACCTAACCACGCCAATGACAGAGCGGTCACACAGTTATAGGTTCATTGAAGAACCGGGATCGGAGCACTGGACTGGATGTGTGCCGTTCTAATCAGGAGCCCGAAGGACCGAAGGCTGACTGATAAAAGAAAGCACAATTTAAAATCTGTACTGTAAATATAAATGATAGGGCTGTCAAACGATTAATTTTTTAAATCGTGATTAATCGCAGAATTTCCATAGTTAATCGCAATTAATCGCATTTTGAATTGCATGTTTAAAATCCTGTTATTTTCCATTTGAAGGCAGTTTTAAGCCCATAATGTAAAGCATTTCTTACCAGAGTGTCTTAACTGGGAATCAATCACGGCTCTGCTGCGACTCCCACACTGCAAAATGGTCCTTTGGTGGAGCTGAGGCTGGCTTGGCTGCACCTGGGTGTTTAGCGTGGAGGTGCTAACTCAAACTCCACGTACTCCGGTGGTAGTTAAACTCCGTTTGACACAGGTTGCATTTTACTTTTGACTTGTCAACTGAAGCGTCTGGAAGTGTTTTAAAGTTAAACAAGCCGTTCAAAAGTCCAGTAGCTCTCTTACTTTCCATCAGCGCGGTAGGTTTACTGCAGGAGGCCACTTCAAAGCATAGCGCTACAGCTAGAGGAGCCGTCTACGGGGGAGTAGAAGGGACAAAAAGGCTTGCAACATTAAAATGAGATTAAAAAAACATTAACGCGTTATGGATTGCATTAATCTAATCGCGATTAACGCGTTAACGCTGACAGCCCTAATATATATATATATGAGGACTATGAGATAGAAAAAGTAACATTATAAAAGTTTAATGCAACATCAAAACACTCAGAGCCTCAAAAGCAGAACTGATAACTTCCTGTTCGAGGCTGCTTCCGTCTCCGTTTCCACATAGGTTTCCACATTTCCTGGAAGAGATACTAACTTCCACATTCTGAGAAGACGTCTAACATTTGCCGTATAATTTAATGACTCGGCTGTCACAGAGTCTGTTGCAGAAACCAGCGCTTGCTTCTAACTTCAGTGTTCCTTGTTCCTATACTTCCTTCTTCCTTCCTTCCTCCCTCCCATCCTCCCTCCTCCTTTCATTCCTCCCATCCTCCCTTACTTTCCTTCCTTCTTTCCTGCCTCCTTTCCTTCCATCCCTCCTCCCTTCATTCCTCCCTCCTTTTCTTCCTTCCAGCAGCCTCCTTTCCTTCCTTCCAGCCTCTCTCCTTTCCTTCCATTCCATCCTCCCTCCTTTCCTTCCTTCCCTCCTCCCTTCCTCCCTCCTTTCCTTCCTTGTTCCTTCCTCCTTTCCTTCCTCCCTTCCAGCCTCCCTCCTTTCCTTCCATTCCATCCTCCCTCCTTTCCTTCCTTCCTTCCTTCCCTTCCTCCTCCCTCTCATCCTTCCTTGACTCCAGGACAACAGGAGGGTTAAATAAGTTAATGATTATCCTGATGATCCTTCCTTCCTCCCTCCTTTCCTTTCTTCCATCCTCCCTCCTTTCCTTTCTTCCATCCTCCCTCCTTTCATTCCTTCCAGCCTCCCTCCTTTCATTCCTTCCAGCCTCCCTCCTTTCATTCCTTCCTTTCCTTCCATCCTTCATCCTTTCCTTCCTTGTTCCATCCTCCCTCCTCCTTTCCTTCCTTCCCTCCCTCCTCCTTTCCTTCCTTCCATCCTCCCTCCTTTCCTTCCCTCCTTTCCTTCTTTCCTTCCTCCTTCATTCCTCCCTCCTTTCCTTTCATCTTCCCACCCTCCTTTCCTTCCTTGTTCCTTCCTTCCTCCCATCCTCCCTCCTTTCCTCCTTCTTTCCTTCCTTCCCTCCTCCTTTCCTTCCTTCCTCCCATCCTCCCTCCTTCTTTCCTTCCTTCTCCCTTCCTTCCTTCTTTCCTTCCTTCTTTCCCTTCCTTTCCTCCCTCCCTCTCATCCTTCCTTGACTCCAGGACAACAGGAGGGTTAAATAAGTTAATGATTACATTTAAAACTCTTTATTTCTTTCACCGTCACGTCATATATCAAACAGGAAGTAGAAATGCAGCCTTGACTTTTGTTTAATGATCCACCTCGTAAAACATCTCCTTCCTTTTCACACTCGATGCCATAAAAGCACAAGTTGTAAAAGAACAAGCCGTCGTCGAGCTGTAGGAAAGGCTTCAGACTAGACACCTGTACCATTTATTAATGTGACTGTTTCTGCATTCTCCCTTCCTTCTTTCCTCCCTCCGGTTCCTTCCTTCCTTCCATCCTCCCTCCTTTCCTTCCTTGTTCCATACTCCTTCCTTCCTTCCTTCCTTCCATCCTCCCTCCTTTCCTTCCTTGTTCCTTCCTCCTTCCCCTCCTTTCCTTCCATCCTCCCTCCTTTCCTTCCTTCCTTCCATCCTCCCTCCCTTTCCTTTCTTCCAGCCTCCCTCCTTTCATTCCTTCCTTTCCTTCCATCCTTTCCTTCCTTGTTCCTTCCTCCCCTCCTTTCCTTCCTTCCATCCTCCTTTCCTTCCTTCCTTCCATCCTCCCTCCTTTCCTTCCTTCCATCCTACCTCCTTCCTTCCTTCCTTCCTTCCTACCTTCCTTTCCTTCCTTCCTTCTTTCCTTCCTCCCTTCCTTCTTTCCTGCCTCCTTTCCTTCCTCCCATCCTCCCTCCTTTCCTTCCTTCCTCCCTCCTTTCCTTCCTTCCTTCCATCTTACCTCCTTTCCTTCCTTCCTTCCATCCTACCTCCTTTCCTTCTTTCCTTCCATCCTCCCTCCTTTCCTTCCTTCCATCCTACCTCCTTTCCTTCCCTCCTTCTTTCCTTCTTCCCTTCCTTCTTTCCTGGCTCCTTTCCTTCCATCTTCCCTCCCTCCTTTCCTTCCTTCCTTCCTTCCAGCCTCCCTCCTTTCATTCCTTCCAGCCTCCCTCCTTTCCTTCCTTGTTCCTTCCTCCTTCCCTTCCTTGTCCTCCTTCCTCCCTTCCTTCTTTCCTTCCATCCTCTGTCTATTGTGGATCTTATCGTCTCTTATAGACGAAAAACCAACCCAACATTTACTGGAAATCTGATAAATGGTGATATTTACTTCCTGGTAAAGTTTGACCTGGCGTGAAACTCAACTTAAGTTTACTGAAATGGCTTTACAGGGTTTCTGGTAATTGGGAATTTTCAATACTTCAAACAGAATCGCTTGCTGGCCACTTGGGGCCGCCAAAGTGCAAGAGTTAAAAAAAAAAAAGTCCAACCACACAACCACAAGCCTGCGTCGACATCCTCTGAGTAGTCACATGACCATCTCTTACTGGCTGGTAGCAGACCTCAGGCTTTACACATCTGTATATTTGTGGTTTTTAGAAAGAGAAGTCACGGATGCTTCATTGTTGATTTTCATTGTGCTTCTCTCCTCTATCCATCCTCTCTCTCTCCTCTTCTTCCTCTCTCTCCTCTCCTTCCTCTCTATCCTTCCTCTCTCCTCTTCCTCTCTCTCCTTCCTCTCTCTCCTCTCCTCTCTCCTTCCTCTCTCTCTCTCCTCTCCTCTCTCCTCTATCCTTCCTCTCTCTCTCCTCTATCCTTCCTCTCTCTCCTCTCCTTCCTCTCTCTCTCTCCTCTCCTCTCTCTCCTCTCCTTCCTCTCTACTCCTCTTCCTCTCTCTCCTCTATCCTTCCTCTCTCTCCTCTCCATCCTCTCTCCTCTCTCCTTCCTCTCTCTCCTCTATCCTTCCTCTCTCTCCTCTCTCCTTCCTCTCTCTCCTCTATCCTTCCTCTCTCTCCTCTCCTTCCTCTCTCTCCTTCCTCTCTCCTCTCTCCTTCCTCTCTCTCCTCTATCCTTCCTCTCCCTCTCTCCTCTCCTCTCTCTCCTCTCCTCTCTCTCTCTCCTCTCTCTCCTCTCCTTCCTCTCTCTCTCTCCTCTCCTTCCTCTCTCTCCTCTATCCTTCCTCTCTCTCCTCTCCTCTCTCTCTCTCTCCTCTCCTTCCTATCCTTCCTCTCCGTCCTCTCTCTCCTCTCCTTCCTCTCCTCTCCTCTCCTTCCTCTCTCCTCTCTCTCCTCTCCTTCCTTTCTCTCCTCTCTACTCCAACCGGTCGAGGCAGATGTTCTCCCACGCTGAGTCTGGTTCTGAGGGTTCTTCCTGTTAAAAGGGAGTTTTTTCTCTCCACTGTGTCTCATGTGGGAATGTTGGGTCTCTTTAAAGTTAAAACCTGAAGAGTTCGGTTTAGAACCTGCTCTATGTGGAAAGAGCCTTGAGATAACTCTGTTGTGATTTGGCGCTATACAAATAAAGATTGATTGATTGATTGATGCTCCGTTAGCCTGAAGCTACAGCATGTCTGTTTGCTTCATGGAAGTGGTGAGTGACGTCTTCCTGTTCATCCTGATGGTGCTCGGTTGGGCTTCGCTGCTCCTCTGCTCCGTCTTCTCTGCATATGTCGCGGCCTGCGTGGTGTTGAACACCCGCTTCAGGTTCAGCTGGGACCGGAAAGCCTTGCAGAAGATGAAATAGAGGAGCGGGTCCAGGCAAACGTTGAAAACCGACAACAAGATGGTCAGCTCCTTCATGTAGAAGAAGGCCTGACACAAATACGGCTTCTTCATGAAGGCGAAGGGAAGGCGGACCAGGTGGTACGGCACGAAGCACACGCAGAACACGCTGACCAGCACCAGCATGTTCCTGCGGGACTTGGCCAGCATCTTGGAACCCGAGGATGCCCGCTGCTTCTGCTGCGCCAGCGCCAGCCTGCGGGAGGTGCTGTAGTAGAAGAAGATCAAAGAGACGAGGACGGCCAGGAAGATGGCGGCGGAGATGGAGTGGATGATTTTATACAACACCTTGACCTCATCGCTGTGGATGGCGTCACAGCTCACCGTGTCGGGAACAGAGTCACGATGTGGGTCCGTCACGATCCACAGGGTGATGTAGATGCTCGTCATGGCCAGCAGGCCGACCCAGGTTACCGTGGAGACGATGTGAGCCGCTCGCACCGTCTGCAGGATGTGAGTCCCTAAAGGATGGACGATCTTCAGATACCTGCAGAGAGGAGAGGCGTCCGTGCATTATGTTCACTGACAACGGTTTTTACATTCAGTGCTTCGTATACATCATATAATGCACATGTGGTCAAAGACGTGCTATCGGTGCTAGACAGCGCTAGTATCTGGTTAACAGTGTGGTTAATAGTGAAAC
>JAJDFG010000808.1:0-76225 GCA_021039105.1 Scomber colias
TTCAAATATTATATATTAGCTTAATTAATTATAAAATATGATTCAGTCCCTTCACTGTGATTTACACGCAACATTATGAGTTTTATTCCCAATTAATTTATAAGAAAAAGTGTGAAATTATACATTATTAGTCATTATAACTGGCTTAATTTTACATTATTATTATAGTATTAGTAGTAGATTCCATGTGTTTTATGGTTTACTTCTCTTTTAATAAGTTTAATAAATGAAATATGATATGATGATTATAATATTACAACTGACATGTTTTTGAAAGTAATTCATTTATAAGAAAAAGTGTAAAAATGACAGATTTCTGAAATAGTTTTATTAGTTGTGTGTGATACATTATTAGTCATAAAAAATTTGGCTTAATAATTTTACATTATTATCATTATTATTATTATTATATTTTTTATTATTATTATTATAAGTATCATTATTATTCTTATTTTTATTTTTATTTTTATTTTTTATTATTATTATTATTATTATCATTATTATATTATTATTTATTTTTATTTATTTTTAATTATTATTATTATTATTATTATTATTATTATTATTATTATTATTATTATTATCATTATAGTGTTAGATTCTAGCCCATGTGTTTTATTTATGTTTTTTAAAGGTTTATTTCTCTTTAATTTAATAAATGAAAATATTAGATATGGCATCATAATATTATAATTAGCATGTTCTGAAAGTAAAAAGTCTTCAAATTAATATAATAAAGTTTAAAAGATTTGGATATGTAGTATTTTCAAGATTATTAGGTGGATAATTCAGATTAAAGTGTAATGAAAAGTAAATTAAAATAACATCACTGCTCTCAGAAATATCATAAAGTTGGTGAAAAAAAATCCCTAAAAAGAATAAATGTGTAATACTACAAATCGGAGTTATGAAATAAAGACATTAGATATTAATGACATTATTGCTCTGATAAATAACTTTAAAATGTAGATTTTAAAATTGTTTATTTGATCTGTATTCTTTCAAAGATAAAGAAAAAGAAACACTAAACATTTGAGAGGTGAAAAAAGTTCAAAGTAACATTTAATAAAAACATTTAATTACATAAAAATTTAAATTTAAATTAAATTCAATTTCAAATTCAATTCAATTTACTGTAGTATTCTTCTTGAATCGGCTCGTTGTATCACTTTATTAAACATTTTAACATTTTAACATGTTAATTCTTTTCTCTCCAAAACATACACATAACATAAAACTTAAAATATTTAAATCAAAGTAAATTAATAATTGTGATGATAATAAATTAAACAATACAATAACACAACATAGTAACATTAACCGGGAAATATACACACACACACACACACACACACACACACACACACACACAGAAGGGCTCTTAATGAGATGTTTAATAAGAAATAAATTAAATGAATATATCTAATAAATGTCCATATCAACATATATAATAAAATATAAACTATACATTTTTGCCTTTTTATAAATTATAATCAGTAATAATTTAATAACTTTAATTGAGCATTAACCTTTGTGTCGTCCTCCCTGTCTGTTTTGACTGCTTCCTTCCTTCCTTCCTCCCTTCCTTCCTTCCTTCCTTCCTTCCTTCCTTCCTTCCTTCTTTCCTCCCTTCCTTCCTTCCTTCCTTCTTTCTTCCTTCCTTCCTACTTTCCTCCCTTCCTTCTTTCCTCTGTCCTTCCTTTCTCCCTTCCTCTTTTCCTTCCTTCCTCCTTCCCTCTCTCCCTTCGTTCTTCCTTCCTTCCCTTCCTTCCTTACCTTCGTCCTTCCCTCCCTCCCTTCCTTCTTTCCTTCCTTCCTTCCATCTGTCCTTCCTCCCTCCCTCCTTCTTTCCTCAGTCCTTCCTTCCTTCCATCTGTCCTTCCTCCCTCCCTCCTTCTTTCCTCAGTCCTTCCTTCCTTCCCTCTTTCCTTCCTCCCTCCCTTCCTTCCTTGACTCGAGGACAACAGGAAGGTTAAGACATCTTCATGTAACTGTAAATGATGTTTTTATAACTTTCCCAGTGAAGAAACTCAGCAGCAGCTCACGGACGGTTCGCCAACGCCACGTTAGTGCGTCTGTCAGAGTTTTTGAGCGCAGGATATAAAAAAGGAGTGAGACCGGTGAAAGACTGGAGGACTTCCACTATCGTTGCCATTGACCTCATGGTTTACTCCATCCTCAATGTGGTGAGTTAACCTTCCTGTTGTCCTCCCATCTCTTTTGACTGTTCCTTCTTTCCTTCCTTCTTCCTTCCTTCCTTCCTTCCTTCCTTCCTTCCTTCCTTCCTTCCTTCCTTCCTCTGTCTTTAATTTTTCCTTCGTTCTTCCCTTCATTCCCTCTTTCTTTGCTCCCTCCTCCTTTCCTTACTCCTTTCCTTCCCTCCTTCCTTCCTCCTTTCCTTCTCTCCTTCCTTCCTCCCTCCCTCTTTTACTCCTTTCCGTCCCTCCTTCCTCCCTCCCTCCTTACTCCTTTCCTTCCTTCCTCCTTCCTTCTCTCCTTTCCTTCCGTCCTTCTTTTCTTCCTTCCTTTCTTCCTTCCTTCCTTCCCTCCTTCCTTCCTTCCTCCTTCCTCCTTTCCTTCCTTCCTTCCTCTTGTCCCTCCTTGACCTGAGGACAACAGGAGGGTTAAAGCTTGTTGGTTTATACTTTGATAGAAATTATAAAACTGAGTTTAGAAACTATGTATGTGTGACATTAATGACCGGAGAAAGCAAGAATGTATCACTTCTCTTTCTTAACCCTCCTGTTGTCCTCGGGTCAAGAAGGAAGGGAGGAGGGAGGAAGGAAAGGAGGGAGAAAGGAAAGATGGAAGGGAGGAAGAAGGAAGGAAAAGAGAAAGGGTGGAAGAAAGAAGGAAGGGGAAAGGAGGGAGGAAAGAAGGAAGGAAAGGAGGAAGGAAGGAAGCAAGGAAGGGAGGAAAGAAGAAGGAAAGGAGGGAGGGAGGGAGGAGGGAGGAAGAAGGAAGGGAGGAAGAAGGAAGGAAAGGAGGGAGAAAGGGAGGAAAGGAGGAAAGGAGGAAGTAAGAAAGAAGGAAAGGAGGGGAGGAAAGAAGGATGGAAGGAAGGAAGGTAGGAGGGAAGGAGGGAGGGAGAAAGGAACAGAGGAAAGGAAAAAAGGAAGGGAGGATGGGAGGAAGGGAGGAAGGAAGGAAGGAAGGAAGGATGGAAGGTAGGAGGGAGGGAGAAAGGAAAGAAGGACAGAGGAGAGAAAGAAGGAAGGAAGGTAGGAGGGAAGGAGGGGAGTGAGAAAGGAACAGAGGAAGGGAGGAAGGAAGGAAAGAAGGACACAGGAAAGAAGGAAGGGAGGAAGGTAGGGGGGAGGAAGGAAGGAAGGAAAGAAGGACAGAAGGACTATTTTGGACTGATGAGTTTATTCATGAATGATTTGAGGCTAGCTATGAGGGGATATTGTAAAATGAAAGGGTTAAATGAACATTACATCATTATCCAGCTTTTTTTTAAAGGCCCCTCTGAGAAAATGTGTCTGTTTTATTATCTGGAATGAATTTATAAAAACCTCATATAAACACAGACGTTGACACAGGGAGCCGTCTTCTTTATGGAAGGATCTTATGATTAAGGAAATACGTAAAGCAGTAATCACTTTAAGACCCTTACCATGTCTGTTGGTTTTATGCTTAATCCCAAAAACACATATCCAGTTAAACCAACACACACCAGTTGAAGGAAGAAGGAAGGACAGGAGGGAGGAAAGGAGGGAGGGAGAATGAAGGAAAAGGAGGGAGGAAAGGAGGGGAGGGAGAATGAAGGAAAGGAGGGAGGAAGGAAAAAAAGGAAAGGAAGAAGGAAAGGAAAGAATGGAAGGGAGGAAGGAGGAATGAAGAAGGAAGGAAAGGAGGGAGGAAGGAAGGAAGGAGGGAGGAAGGAAGGGAGGAAAGGAAAAAAAAGGAAGGAAGGAGGGAAGGAAGGAAGGCGGGGGAAGGAAGGTAGAAGGGAGGGAGAAAGGAAAGGAGGAAGGAAGAAGGAAGGAAAGGAGGGAGGAAAGAAGGAAAGGAAGGAAGACGGGAAGGATGGAGGAGAGAAGGAAGGGGAGGAAAGGAAAAAAAGAAGGGAGGAAGGAAAGGAAAGAAGGACAGAGGAAAGAAGGAAGGGAAGGACAGTAGGACAGTAGGAGGGAAGGACAGAGGAAAGAAGGAAGGAAGGAAGGAGGGAAGGAAAGAAGGACAGAAGGACTATTTTGGACAGTATGAATGGGGTTAAATGAACGTTACATCATCATCCAAGCTTTTTTTTTTAAGGCCCCTCGGAGAAAAATGTTTTATTATCTGGAATGAATTTATAAAACCTCATATAAACACAGACGTTGACACAGGGAGCCGTCTTCTTTATGGAAGGATCTTATGATTAAGGAAATACGTAAAGCAGTAATCACTTTAAGACCCTTACCATGTCTGTTGGTTTTATGCATAATCCTAAAACACATATCCAGTTAAACCAACACACACCAGCTGAAGGAAGAAGAAGGAAAGGAGGGAGGAAGGAAGGACAGGAGGGAGGAAGGAAGGAAGGAAGGACAGGAGGGAGGAAGGAAGGAAGGAAGGAAGGAAAGGAGGGAGGAAGGAAAAAAGGAAAGGAAGAAGGAAGGAAAGAAAGGAAGGGAGGAAGGAGGAATGAAGAAGGAAGGAAAGGAAGGTAGGAAGGAAGGGAGGGAAGGAGAAGAAGGAAGGAAAGGAGGTAGGAAGGAAGGAGGGAAGGAAGGCTGGAAGGAAGGAAGGGAGGAAGGAAGGGAGGAAAGGAAAAAAGGAAGGGAGGAGGGAGGAAGGAAAGGAGGAAGGAAGAAGGAAGGAAAGGAGGGAGGGAGGAAAGAAGGAAAGGAAGGAAGACGGGAAGGATGGAGGAGAGAAGGAAGGGAGGAAAGGAAAAAAAGAAGGGAGGAAGGAAAGGAAAGAAGGACAGAGGAAAGAAGGAAGGAGGACGGTAGGAGGGAAGGACAGAAGAAAGAAGGAAGGAAGAAGGAGGGAAGGAAAGAAGGACAGAAGGTCCAGCTTTTTTTTAAGGCCCCTCGGAGAAAAATTGTTTTATTAGCTGGAATGAATTTAGGGAAATACGTAAAGCAGTAATCACTTTAAGACCCCTTACCATGTCTGTTGGTTTTATGCATAATCCCAAAACACATATCCAGTTAAACCAACACACACCAGTTGACATTCACACAGTAAGCCATGGAGGAGCTTTCCCCCGAAGATACGTGAGATTAACTTTTTTATTTTTTATTTTTTGGTTTTTAATTTAAAAACTTCTAAGTTGACTGCATCGATGCATCACCTTGATAAGAATTCATTTTAGTGTTGAGTCTCAGTGTCTCAAAGGTTCCAGATTTCTATTATTATATCCTCCTCGAGTGGAGGAAGGGAGGGAAGGAGGGAGGAAGACAGAAGGGAGGGAAGGAGGGAGGATGGAGGGAGGAAGGAGGGAGGGAAGGAGGGAGGAAGGAAGGACAGGAGGGAGGAAGGAAGGACAGGACGGAGGAAGAAGGAAGGACAGGAGGGAGGAAGGAAGGGAGGAAAGGAGGGAGGAAGGAAGGACAGGACGGAGGAAGAAGGAAGGACAGAGGGAGGAAGGAAGGGAGGAAAGGAGGGAGGAAGAAGGAAGGACTGGAGGGAGGAAGGAAGGGAGGAAAGGAGGAAGGAATGAGGGGAAGAAGGAAAGACAGGAGGGAGGAAGAAGGAAGAACAGGAGGGAGGAAGGAAGGAAGGACAGGAGGGAGGGAGGAAGGACAGGAGGGAGGAAGGAGGAAGGAGGGAGGAAGGAAGAACAGGAGGGAGGAAGGAAGGAAAAGAGGGAGGAAGGAAAGACAGGAGGGAAGAAGAAGGAAGGACAGGAGGGAGGAAGGAAGGAAGAAGGAAGGACAGGAGGGAGGGAGGGAGGAAGGAGGGAGGAAGAAGGAAGGAAAGAAGGAAAGGAGGGAGGGAGGAAGGACAGGAGGGAGGGAGGAAGGAAGAACAGGAGGGAGGAAGGAAGGGAGGAAAGGAGGGAGAGAGGAAGGACAGGAGGGAAGAGGGAAGGGAGGAAAGGAGTGAGGAAGAAGGAAGGAAAGAAGGAAGGAAGGAAAGGAGGGAGGAAGGAAGGAAAGGAGGGAGGGAGGAAGGAAGGGAGGGAGGAAGAATATATATATATATATACCATATAATCCCACTGGTGCAAGTTGAATCATTTAAATTTATTTAAAAAGTTATTTATATATATATATGAAGGGCATTATATGAATATTTATAAATATCATATAAATATAAATGTAATAAGATTATGAACTATTACTTCCTGTTTTCTTCACCCAGGATGAGAAGAACCAGGTTTTGACGACATACGTGTGGTACAGACAGGTAAGAGATTAATAAAACTTCACTCATCATTTATCTATTAACCCTCCTGTTGTCTTCAAGTCAAGGAAGGAAGGGAGGAAGAAGGAAGGAAAGGAGGAAGGAAGGGAGGAGGGAGGAAGAAGGGAGGAAGAAGGGAGGAAAGGAAGAAGGAAGGAAAGGATGAAGGAAGGAGGAAGAAGGAAGGAAAGGAGGAAGAAGGAAGGACAGAAGGAAGGAAGGATATCCCCCCTTTCTTCCTTCCTTCTGTCCTTCCTTTCCTTCCTCCGTTCCTCCCTCCCTTCCTTCTTTCCTCTGTCCTTCTTTCCTTCCTTCCTCCCTCCTTCCTGTCCTCCTTTCCTTCCTTCTTCCTTTCCTTCCTTCTTCCTTCCTTCCTCCCTCCTTTCCTTCCTTCTTCCTTTCTTCCTTCCCTCCTGCCTCCTTTCCTTTCTACCTCCTTCCCTCTTCCTCCCTCCCTCCTTCTCTGTTCCTTTCTTCGTCCTCCCTTCCTTCCTTCCTTCCTTTCTTCTTCCTCCCTTCCTTCCTTGACTCGAGGACAACACACTGCTCAGTTTCCTCTCTTCTTGAACCTTTCAGTCGTGGACGGATGAATTCCTCGTCTGGAACCCAGAAGACTTTGATGAAGTCCAACAAGTATCGATCCCGACGGCGAACGTGTGGGTGCCTGACATCCTCATCAACGAGTTGTAAGATGTTATCATTGTTAGTCTGGAGCGCTTTTATTTTGTTGACTCACAGGAAACAGTTTATTTAGATGGACTCAGTTGGCTCGGAGGCTTTTTTCTGTTGTTCATATTTCTGTCTCTGACCTGCAGCGTGGACGTGGGGAAAGTCTCCAGATATTCCTTACGTGTATGTGACACATGACGGACTGGTGCGGAACTATAAACCCATCCAGGTGGTCACGGCGTGCACGCTCAACATCTACAACTTCCCATTCGACGTGCAGAAGTGCAGCCTCACCTTCCAGAGCTGGCTTCATACCAGTAAGACGTTCATCTCTTACTTCAGGAACATTTACAATTTAACTGCCCTTCCTTTGCTTTCATGCATTTTCCCATTTTGTTTAGTTTAATTCTTCATACAGAAATAAAAGTCACTGCCAGAATCTGTATTTATGAGTTTGATAGTAGTAGTATTTCACATTTTTGACATACATCCTCTATGTATCTCAAAGTAGATACAAAAGGAGGGAGGAAGGAAGGAAAGAAGGACAGAGGAAAGAAGGAAGAAAGGAAGGGGAGGAAGGAAGACTGTTCTGTCCTTCCTTCCTTCCTTCTGTCCCTCCTTTCCTTCCTTCCTTCCTTCCTTCCTTCCTTCCTTCCTTCCTTCTTCTTCCCTCCTTTCCTTCCTTCTTCCTCCTCCTTTCCTTCCTTCTTCCTCCCTTCCTCCCTCCTTTCCTTCCTTCACTTGAGGACTAAACCTACTACTTAGAAATGTCACAATTATATCACATGCTTAATTTACAAGGTCTACAATTAAAAATCACTTACAAAAATATGGATACTAAAACATTTAACCAATATTAGGCCTATCTAATCATCATTTCTCTATGGATGTTTCACACACATCTAATGTGGGCAGACACAGATGAACTCCTCTCATCCATAAACCTGAGTGAAGCAGCACTTTATGTTCTGTGCATCCTCAACCTCTCCCCCCCGCTGTGCTTCATGTGGTCAGACAGCCGTGAGCTAGGTGAAGGGTAAGTTGTTGCCACGGCCGTCTCACACTGCTCCCGACCGTTGTGTTTCGATCTGCAGTTGATGACATCAACATCACCCTGATGCGAACCCCCGAGGAGCTCAGGGAGGACAAGAGCGTCTTCATGAACCAAGGAGAGTGGGAGCTACTTCATATTCTGTCCAACTACAAGATCTTCAGTGTGGACAAAAACGATTATTACGCTGAGATGAAGTTTCATGTGAGTATGTTAACCCTCCTGTTGTCCTCCAGTCAAGGAAGGAAAGGAGGGAGGAGGAAGGAAGGAAAAGAGGGAGGAAGGAAGGAAGAATAGGAAGGAAAAGAGGGAGGAAGGAAAGGAGGGAAAGAGGGAAGGAAGGAAAGGAGGGAGGAAGGAAGGAGGGAGGAAGGAGGGAAAGAGGGAGGAAGGAGGGAGGGAGGAAGGAGGGCAAGATGGAAGGAAGGAAGGAGGAAGGAAAGGAGGGAGGAAGGAAGAAAGAAAGAAAGGAGGGAGGAAGGCAGGAAGGAATAAGGAAGGAAAGGAGGGAGGAAGGCGGGAAAGAGGGAAGGAAGGAAAGGAGGGAGGAAGGAAGGAAGGAAGGAAAGGAGGGAGGAAGGAAGAAAGAAGGAAAGGAGGGAGGAAGGCGGGAAAGAGGGAAAGAAGGAAGAAGGAAGGAAAGGAGGGGAGGTAGGAGGGAGGAAGGAAGGAAGGAAGTAAGGAAGGAAGGAAAGGAGGGAGGAAGGAAGAAAAGGAAAAGAGGGAGGAAGGCGGGAAGGAATAAGGAAGAAAGGGAGGAAGGCGGGAAGGAATAGGAAGAAATGGAGGACGAAAGGACGGAAGAAGAACGGAAAGGAGGGAGGAAGGAGGGAGGGAAGGAAAGAAGGAAGGATGGAGGAAGAAGGAAGGAAGGAAAGAAAGAAAAGGAGGGATGGAGGAAGAAGGAAGGAAGGAAGGAAAGGAAGGGATGGAGGAAGGAACAGTCAAGACAAGGAAAAAGGAAGGAAAGGTCCTTCCTTCTTCCTTCCTTCCTTCCTTCCTCCCTCCTTTTCTTCCTTCTTCCTTGTCTTGACTGTCTTCTCTACCATCTTCCCTTCCTTCCTTCTCCCTCCCTCCTTCCTTCATTCCTTCCTTCCTCCATCCCTCCTCCCTTCCTTCCTTCCTTTCTTCCTTCCTCCCTACCATCTTTCCTTCCTTCTTTCTCCCTCCCTTCCTTCCTTCCTTCCTTCCTTCCATCCTTGACTCGAGGACAACAGGAGGGTTAAATGTGACAGTTACTGAGTTCATATGACTAGAGGGAAAAAAAATCTTTTTCTTTAAATTTAAAAAGGCTGAATAGTGTTGAGAAAAACCACAAAATTAATGAGGTGCCTGCTGGCCGAGGGGTTTTAAAGTCGTAACCAAGAACCACAAAGTTCCTTGTTCAAATTAGGTCAGGGACTTTTTGGTGGTTCATGTTATTCCCCCCATCTCCCCTCTTCTCTCTTCTAACTTCTAACCTCTATATTTCTACTATCAACGCTATAATAAAAAGCCAAAAAACCCAAAACCCCCCAAAGAACTCAAACTATAAAAAGTATTAAGTAACTGCGGCCCACAGCCATGTTTGTACTTATTCTCTATTCTCTATATGCATGTTTGCTTTCTTTTTGGGGGGATGAGATAAGATGGATTAGTCCCATGTGTATGCATTAAAGAAATTAGATTTAGGATGTGGTTAGTCTGGTGTAGTGTTATGAAAATGCTTCTCTGTTGCATCTGGCAACCCGTACTACGGCTGGAGACGGTGGCCAGAAATACTGAATGCTTTCAGTCACAGCCTGGCTCTAGACTGTGGCAGACACATGAGTATTTCAGTAGTGCAAAAGTAAATGTAGTAGTCAAAATTAAAGACTGTGTAAAGTGAATTCAGACATTTTCTTCTAAACACATTAAATAGGTCATAAATGTATATTTTTTAAAACAGGTGTAAAAAGCATTTCAACCGTTTAGATTTGAATTGTGGAGCTAGGCTTCACAAACTGTGTTTCAAGATTTCTGTGTTCAGGATTTAGTGATTAGCATAAACCCGCCCCTGCTGCTGTATAGGTATAAATACATTCAGCACACACTACTACTACTACAGTCTACAGTCTGAGTTAGCCGCCGAGTTAGCCGCCGAGCTAGCAGCCGAGTTAGCCACCGAGTTAGCCGCCGAGCTAGCAGCCGAGTTAGCCGCTGAGCTAGCAGTCGAGCTAGCTGCCAAGTTAGCCGCCGAGTTAGCAGCAGAAAGCTCTCAGACGTAGCGTCCATGTTTCTGGTAGAGGTGGTGACTTTGATTGACAGGTGACAGGGTGGGCAGGGTTTCAGCGGACTCGGCGGCCACGCCCACAGCGTTTGGGAGCAGAGAAAGAGGCTGATTTTTACACAACTTTGAAGCCTAATCTCACATATAATTGGCGATTTTTTTAATCATTCAAATTGGCAGTTTATTCTTTTTTCTTTATTTGATGCACAGAAAGTTTTCCAGGTGCTCATACAAATGAAAATGTAAAAGATACATTTCCTAATTAAACTTCATTTTCTCAGGTGGTATTCGGCGGCGGCCATTGTTCTACACTGTGAACTTGCTGCTGCCCAGTATCTTCCTGATGGTGATGGACATCGTTGGTTTCTATCTGCCACCAGACAGCGGAGAGAGAGTTTCCTTCAAGATCACATTACTGCTCGGCTACTCTGTCTTCTCATCATTGTATCCGACACTCTGCCTGCCACCGCCATAGGAACCCCGCTAATAGGTGACTGGCATCAATTACTGCTTATCAAGACTTTGCATTTAGAACAAAGTCAATGCAACGACCGTCATCTTTGAACTTTAAATGATTTTGCCTGATGAGTATTTCATTTTACCTGAGTAAATTGATGTCGGACCAAAAATTGCACCCATTCAATCCTATGAGAATTGCTCGGCTGGTGCAAGAGTTTCTAGCTTCCAGCAAGGAAGGAAGGAAAGGAGAGAAGGAAGGAGGGAGGAAGGAGAGGAGGAAGGAGAGAGGAAGGAAGGAGGGACGGAAAGGAGTAAAGAGGAAAGAAGGAAGGAAGTAAGGAAGGAAGGAAAGGAGGAAAAGAGGAAGGAAAGTAGGAAGGAGAGAAGGAAAGGAGTAAGGAAGGAGGAAGGAAAGAAAGAAGGAAGGAAGGAAGGAAGGAAAGGAGGAAAAGAGGGAGGAAAAGAAGGAAGGAAGGAGAGAAGGAAAGGAGGAAGGAAGGAAAAGAGTAAGGAGGGAGGAAGGAAGGAGGGAATGAAGGAGTAAGGAAAGGAGGGAGGGAGGAAAGGAGGAAGGCAGTAAGGAAATGAGGAAGGAAGGAAAGGAGTAAGGAGGGAGACAGGAAGGAGGGATGGAAAGGAGTAAGGAAAGGAGGGAGGGAGGAAAGGAGGAAGGAAGGAAGGGAGTAAGGATGGAGGAAGGAAGGAAGGAGGGAAGGAAAGGAAAGGAGTAAGGAAAGGAGGGAGGGAGGAAAGAAGGAAGGAAGGAAAGGAGTAAGGAGGGAGGGAGGAAGGAAGTATGGCAGGAGGAGGGAGCAAAGAAAGAGGGAAGGAGAGGAAGAACAAAGGAAAAAATTAAATAAAGAGGGAGGAAGGAAGGAAAGAAGGAACAGTCAAAAGAGACGGGGTCAATTTGACCCGGGAGGACGACACAAGGGTTAAGATGCTTTTAAATAATTTCCTGACCTTATCTCCTTTTTACCCCTCCTCTACTCTCCCCTCCTTCCCCTAGGTGTGTACTTCGTGGTGTGCATGGCTCTCCTGGTGATCAGCCTGACGGAGACGGTGCTGATTGTGCGTCTGGTCCACAAGCAGGACCTGCAGCCGCCCGTTCCCCACTGGGTGAAATACCTGGTGTTGGAAAGAGCTGCGGTCCTCTTCTGCATCCACAAGAAGCACCGACTCTGCTCCAGACTGTCCTCCCAGGCGTCCGACCTGGAGCACTACAAGGATAACAACTACGGGACGGGTAAGGGACACGTCGGCACACGTAGCGGACGACTAGTTCTCAGTCTAGCACCATTAACCCTCCTGTTGTCCTTGAGTCAAGGGAGGGAGGAAGGAAGGATGGAAGGGAGGAAAGGAAGGAAGGAAGGAAGGAAGAAGGAAGGAAAGGATGAAGGAAGGAAGGATGAAGGGGAGGAAGGAAAGAAGGAAGGGAGGGAGGAAGAAGGAAAGGATGAAGGAAGGATGGAAGGGAGGAAGGAAAGAAAGGAGTAAGGAGGGAGGAAGGAAGGAAGGCAGGAAGGATAGGAGGAAAAGAGGGAGAAAGGAAGGAGGGAGAGAAGGAAAGGAGGAAGGAAGTAAAGGAGTAAGGAGGGAGGAAGGAAGGAGGGAAGGAAAGGAGTAAAGAGGGAGGAAGGAAGGAAGGAAGGAAGGAAGGAAGGAAAGGAGGAAAGGAGGAAGGGAGGAAAGGAGGAAGGAAGGAAGGGAGTAAAGAGGGAGGAAGGAAGGAAGGAAGGAAAAAAAAAGGAGTAAGGAGGGAGGGAGTAAGGAAGGAAGGAAGAAGGAAGGAAGGAAGGAAGGAAGGAAGGAAGGAAGGAAGGGAGGAAGGAAGGATCCTTCCTTCCTTCCTCCCTTGACTCAAGGATATTGACCCCATCTCTTTTGACGGTTCCTTCTTCCCCTCCTCCTTCCATCCTTGCTTGCTTGCTTCCTTCCTTCCTCCCTCCTTACTCCTTTCCGTCCTGGATGGACGGAAGGAAGGAAGGAGGGAAGGAAGGAAGGACAGAGGAAAGAAGGGAGGGAGGGAGGAAGGACGGACAGAAGGAAGGAAGAAGGGAAGGAGAGGACATAGGGAGGAAGGCAGGAAGGAAGGAAGGAAGGAAGAAGGAAAGGATGAAGGAAGGAAGGATTGACTCAACGATATTGACCCCATCTCTTTTGATGGTTCCTTCTTTCCTTCCTTCTTCCCCTCCTCCTTCCATCCTTGCTTGCTTGCTTCCTTCCTTCCTTCCTCCCTCCCTCCCTCCTTACTCCTTTCCTTCCTGGATGGATGGAAGGAAGGAAGGAAGGAAGAACAGAGGAAAGAAGGAAGGGAGGGAGGAAGGAAGGAAGAAAGGATGAAGGAAGGAAGGAAGGAAGAAAGGAAAGAAGGAACAGTCAAAACAGACAGGGTCAATTTGACCCGGGAGGACGACACAAGGGTTAAGAAGGAAGTGTATTCAGGTTTCTTATCAAACTTGAATCCACTACAGCAGCTAATATTTCACTCATTAGTTTCTCTTCTGTGGTTGAAAAAGTTTCAACAGGAAAAAAAAAAAGAAAAAAAGAAGTTGCCGGAAAAGAAAAGGCGGGTTGATGGATGCTTAGAGGCTAATGTTAGCTCAGCTTGGGTGGAAAAAAAAAAAGTGAATAAATGGGGAAAACAAATGAAATATGTTGTCAGTGACAAATTTGCGGATACATTAATTCCTCATTATATAACCATTATTTTAGGAGGCATTATGTTTCCTTCAGAACTCATGTTGCAGTTTATTAGCATATAAACATAATTTTAAGGAGACAGGACGGATGAATAAATGAATTAATGAGTTCTCGCCATGCAAATCTCTACAACCACCGTCTATCTTCTTTTTTCTTTTTTTTCTTGAGTTAAATAAAAAGGTGACGCAGCACATATAAAGTATAACAACACTAAAGTAAGTTAAATGGAAGGAAGGATGGACAGAAGGAAGGAAGAAAGCAATGAAGGACATAGGAAGGAAGGAAGGAAGAAGGAAGGAAAGGATGAAGGAAGGAAGGAAGGAAGGAAGGAAGGAAGGAAGGAAGGAAGGAAGGGAGGGAGGAAGGATCCTTCCTTCCTTGGTCCCTTGACTCAAGGATATTGACCCCATCTCTTTTGACTGTTCCTTCTTCCATCCTTGCTTTCTTGCTTCCTTCCTTCCTTCCTTACTCCTTTCCTTCATGGATGGACGGAAAGGAAGGAAGGACAGAGGAAAGAAGGAAGGGAGGAGGAAGGATGGACAAAAGGAAGGAAGAAAGGAAGGAAGGACATAGGGGAGGAAGGAAGGAAGGAAGGAAGGAAAGGATGAAGGAAGGACATATAAAGTATAACAACACTAAAGTAAGTTAGATGCAGCTCACGTTACACCTCTAGACTTATTAAACACAACCTTTAATATAGAGAGAATCTGGCTGGAAGGAAAGATGGTAGGGAGGGAGGGAGGAAGGAAGGAAGGAAAGAAGGAGGGAGGGATGGATGGATGGAGGAAGGAAGGTAGTGGGAGGAAAGAAAGAGAGAAGGAGGGAAGGAAAGAAGGAGGGAGGGAAGGAAGGAAGGAAGGAGGAGGGAAGGAGGGAGGGAGGGAAGGAAGGAAGGAAGGAAGCAAGGAAAGAAAGAAAAGAAAGAAAGAAAGAAGGAGGGAGGGAGGGAGGTATGGAGGAGCATTTGTTTATGTAGCATCTGGAAGTGAGCTCATTGGTAGGACGATCTTAAAGCGATGGTTCGGCGTAATTTCGACCTCCCGGTCAAATTGTCTCTTCTTTCCTTCCTTCCTCCCTCTTTCTTTAATTTTTCCTTTGTTCTTCCCCTCCTTCCCTCTTTCTTTGCTCTCTCCTCCTTCCATACTTCTTTCCTCACTTCCTTCCATCCTTCCTTCCTTCCACCTGCATCCTTACTCCTTTCAATCCTTCCTTCTTTCCTCCTTTCCTTTGTCACTTCCTTCTCTCTCCTTACTTCCTTCCTTCCTCACTCCTTTCAATCCTTCCTTCGTCCCTTCCTTCTCTCCTTCCTTCCTCCTTTCCTTCGTCCCTTCCTTCCTCCTTTCCTTCCTTCCTCCCTTCCTCCTTCCTTCCCTCCCTCCTTACTCCTTTCAATTCTTCCTTCCTCCTTTCCTTTGCCCCCTCCTTCTCTCCTTCCTTCCTTCCTTCCTTCCTTCCTTCCTTCCTCCTTTCCTTCCTTCCTTCCTTCCTTCCTTCCTTCCTTCCTTCCTTCCTTCCCTCCTTCCTTCCTTCCTTCCTTCCTTCCTTCCTTCCTTCCTTCCTCCTTTCCTTCCCAAGGACAACAGGAGGGGTAAAGAGACAGGAACTAAAATGAATTAAAAGGCTGAATGAAGATAAATGAGGATAAATCATATAAAAGTGTTCCAGTTGAGCCCCAGAACATGAATATAAACCTGGAATATGCATGACATGTCTCCTTTTACCCTTTAAACCTCCATAAAAATTGCACCCACCACCACACCTGCGAGACTCAGCCATCCTGTCGTCCTCCCGGGTCAAATTGACCCCATCTCTTCTTTCCTTCCTTCCTCCCTCTTTCTTTAATTTTTCCTTCGTTCTTCCCCTTCTTCCCTCTTTCTTTGCCCCCTCCTTCTTCCATACTTCTTTCCTCACTTCCTTACTCCCTTCCTTCTTCCTTTCCTTCCTCCCTTCCTTCTCTCCTTACTTCCTTCCTCTTTCCCTCCCTCCCTCTTTACTCCTTTCCTTCCTTCCTCTTTCCCTCCCTCCCTCTTTACTCCTTTCCTTCCTTCCTTCCTTCCTTCCTCCCTCCCTTCCTTCCTTCCTTCCCTCCCTCCCTCCCTCCTCACTCCTTTACTTCCTTCCTTCCTTCCTTCCTTCCTTCCTTCCTTCCCTCCCTCCCTCCCTGCTTACTCCTTTCCTTCCTTCCTTCCTTCCTTCCTTCCTTCCCTCCCTCCCTCCTCACTCCTTTCAATCCTTCCTTCCTTCCTTCCTTCCTTCCCTTCGTCCCTTCCTTCCTTCATAAAAGTTATCTTCCAATGACTTTCCAAATAAAAATGAAGCTTCTCCATGTCTGGTCCTGCAGCCCAGTGCACCCACCACCACCACCACACCTGCGAGATCGCCCGTAGACTCAGCCATCACGACAGAGAAAGCGGCTTGCTCGGACTGGGCTTGCCCCCCTCCAGAGACCCCACCCCACCCGTCATGGATAACATCCTGCAGGAAGTGACAGCCATCCGCCACTTCCTGGAGAAGAGGGACAGGTGTCGGGAAGTGGCGAAGGAGTGGCTTCAGGTGGGCTACGTGCTGGACGTGCTGCTGTTCAGAGTCTACCTGGTGGCTGTGGTGGCGTACAGCATCACCCTGGGAACGCTGTGGTCGGTGTGGCAGGTGGCCTGAGTCTCGTTATGTAGCGCTGTGGACACGAGCTCAGCGGGTTGAGCGTGACGTTAGAGATCATCTGAGTGAGTTTGCTCTGTGTGTCTGTGGAGCTCTGAGTACAGGGAAGGAGAGGAACAAGAGTAGATGGAGTCGACAGTATGCACTTTCAGAAAGCAGTGACCGTTAATCAATTATTATTCACCTTTATGAATAAAGTGCAAAATATCAAAGAAGTACTATAAAAAAAAACTTAAATTAAATATGCCCTTCCTTCCTTTCTTCCTTCTGTCCTTCCTTCCTTTCTTCCTTCTGTCCTTCCTTCCTTCTGTCCTTCCTTCCATTCTTCCTTCTGTCCTTCCCTTTTTCCTTTCTTCGTTTCTTCCTTCCTTTCTTCCTTCTGTCCTTCCTTCCATTCTTCCTTCTGTCCTTCCTTTTTTCCTTTCTTCGTTTCTTCCTTCCTTTCTTCCTTCTGTCCTTCCTTCCATTCTTCCTTCTGTCCTTCCTTTTTTCCTTTCTTCGTTTCTTCCTTCCTTTCTTCCTTCTGTCCTTCCTTCCTTCTGTGCTTCCTTCCATTCTTCCTTCTGTCCTTCCATCCTTCTGTCCTTCCTTCCATTCTTCCTTCTGTCCTTCCTTCCATTATTCCTTCTGTCCTTCCTTCCTTTCTTCCTTCTTTCCTTCCTTCCTTTCTTCCTTCTGTCCTTCCTTCCTTCCTTCCTTCCATTCTTCCTTCTGTCCTTCCTTCCTTTCTTCCTTCTGTCCTTCCTTCCTTTCTTCCTTCTGTCCTTCCTTCCTTCCTTCCTTCCTTTCTTCCTTCTGTCCTTCCTTCCTTTCTTCCTTCTGTCCTTCCTTCCTTTCTTCCTTCTGTCCTTCCTTCCTTTCTTCCTTCTGTCCTTCCTTCCTTTCTTCCTTCTGTCCTTCCTTCCATTCTTCCTTCTGTCCTTCCTTCTGTCCTTCCTTCCTTTCTTCCTTCTGTCCTTCCTTCCATCTGTCCATCCTTCTGTCCTTCCTTCCATTCTTCCTTCTGTCCTTCCTTTTTTCCTTTCTTCGTTTCTTCCTTCCTTTCTTCCTTCTGTCCTTCCTTCCTTCTGTCCTTCCTTCCATTCTTCCTTCTGTCCTTCCTTCCATTCTTCCTTCTGTCCTTCCTTCCATTCTTCCTTCTGTCCTTCCTTCCATTCTTCCTTCTGTCCTTCCTTCCATTCTTCCTTCTGTCCTTCCTTTTTTTCCTTTCTTCGTTTCTTCCTTCCTTTCTTCCTTCTGTCCTTCCTTTTTTCCTTTCTTCGTTTCTTCCTTCCTTTCTTCCTTCTGTCCTTCCTTCCATTCTTCCTTCTGTCCTTCCTTCCTTTCTTCCTTCTGTCCTTCCTTTTTTCCTTTCTTCGTTTCTTCCTTCCTTTCTTCCTTCTGTCCTTCCTTCCATTCTTCCTTCTGTCCTTCCTTCCTTTCTTCCTTCTGTCCTTCCTTCCATTATTCCTTCTGTCCTTCCTTCCTTTCTTCCTTCTGTCCTTCCTTCCTTTCTTCCTTCTGTCCTTCCTTCCTTCCTTCCATTCTTCCTTCTGTCCTTCCTTCCTTTCTTCCTTCTGTCCTTCCTTCCTTTCTTCCTTCTGTCCTTCCTTCCATTCTTCCTTCTGTCCTTCCTTCCTTTCTTCCTTCTGTCCTTCCTTCTGTCCTTCCTTCCTTTCTTCCTTCTGTCCTTCCTTTTTTCCTTTCTTCGTTTCTTCCTTCCTTTCTTCCTTCTGTCCTTCCATTCTTCCTTCTGTCCTTCCTTCCTTTCTTCCTTCTGTCCTTCCTTCCTTTCTTTCTTCTGTCCTTCCTTCCTTTCTTCCTTCTGTCCTTCCTTCCATTCTTCCTTCTGTCCTTCCTTCCATTCTTCCTTCTGTCCTTCCTTCCTTTCTTCCTTCTGTCCTTCCTTCCATTATTCCTTCTGTCCTTCCTTCCTTTCTTCCTTCTGTCCTTCCTTCCTTCCTTCCTTTCTTCCTTCTGTCCTTCCTTCCATCTGCCCTTCCTTCCTTCCTTCTGTCCTTCCTTCCTTAAATACATTAATTTACCTGAATTATCAGAAGAAAGGAAGAGTGGTTTTGTACATGTGTGTAATTTAGATGTGTCATGTGGCTGAGAAGCTCTAAACTTCTGATTATAGTCCTAGATATTTATAGCTGGTTAAAACAGGGGTGTCAAACATGTGGCCCGCGGGCCAGATGTGGCCCGTCGAGGGGTGCGATCCGGCCTACTTGTCATCCAGTGCTCTTTTCCTTCCTTCCATCTGTTCTTTCTTTTTTCCTTTCTTTGTTCCTTCCTTCCATTCTTCCTTCTGTCCTTCTTTCCTTCTGTCCTTCCTTCCATTCTTCCTTCTGTCCTTCTTTCCTTTCGTCCTTCCTTCCATTCTTCCTTCTGTCCTTCCTTTTTTCCTTTCTTCGTTCTGCCCTTCCTTCCTTCTGTCCTTCCTTCCATTCTTCCTTCTGTCCTTCCTTCCTTTCTTCCTTCTGTCCTTCCTTCCTTCTGTCCTTCCTTCCATTCTTCCTTCTGTCCTTCCTTCCATTCTTCCTTCTGTCCTTCCTTCCATTCTTCCTTCTGTCCTTCCTTCCATTCTTCCTTCTGTCCTTCCTTCCATTCTTCCTTCTGTCCTTCCTTTTTTCCTTTCTTCGTTTCTTCCTTCCTTTCTTCCTTCTGTCCTTCCTTCCTTTCTTCCTTCTGTCCTTCCTTCCTTCTGTCCTTCCTTCCATTCTTCCTTCTGTCCTTCCTTCCATTCTTCCTTCTGTCCTTCCTTCCATTCTTCCTTCTGTCCTTCCTTCCATTCTTCCTTCTGTCCTTCCTTTTTTTCCTTTCTTCGTTTCTTCCTTCCTTTCTTCCTTCTGTCCTTCCTTTTTTCCTTTCTTCGTTTCTTCCTTCCTTTCTTCCTTCTGTCCTTCCTTCCATTCTTCCTTCTGTCCTTCCTTCCTTTCTTCCTTCTGTCCTTCCTTTTTTCCTTTCTTCGTTTCTTCCTTCCTTTCTTCCTTCTGTCCTTCCTTCCATTCTTCCTTCTGTCCTTCCTTCCTTTCTTCCTTCTGTCCTTCCTTCCATTATTCCTTCTGTCCTTCCTTCCTTTCTTCCTTCTGTCCTTCCTTCCTTTCTTCCTTCTGTCCTTCCTTCCTTCCTTCCATTCTTCCTTCTGTCCTTCCTTCCTTTCTTCCTTCTGTCCTTCCTTCCTTTCTTCCTTCTGTCCTTCCTTCCATTCTTCCTTCTGTCCTTCCTTCCTTTCTTCCTTCTGTCCTTCCTTCTGTCCTTCCTTCCTTTCTTCCTTCTGTCCTTCCTTTTTTCCTTTTCTTCGTTTCTTCCTTCCTTTCTTCCTTCTGTCCTTCCATTCTTCCTTCTGTCCTTCCTTCCTTTCTTCCTTCTGTCCTTCCTTCCTTTCTTTCTTCTGTCCTTCCTTCCTTTCTTCCTTCTGTCCTTCCTTCCATTCTTCCTTCTGTCCTTCCTTCCATTCTTCCTTCTGTCCTTCCTTCCTTTCTTCCTTCTGTCCTTCCTTCCATTATTCCTTCTGTCCTTCCTTCCTTTCTTCCTTCTGTCCTTCCTTCCTTCCTTCCTTTCTTCCTTCTGTCCTTCCTTCCATCTGCCCTTCCTTCCTTCCTTCTGTCCTTCCTTCCTTAAATACATTAATTTACCTGAATTATCAGAAGAAAGGAAGAGTGGTTTTGTACATGTGTGTAATTTAGATGTGTCATGTGGCTGAGAAGCTCTAAACTTCTGATTATAGTCCTAGATATTTATAGCTGGTTAAAACAGGGGTGTCAAACATGTGGCCCGCGGGCCAGATGTGGCCCGTCGAGGGGTGCGATCCGGCCTACTTGTCATCCAGTGCTCTTTTCCTTCCTTCCATCTGTTCTTTCTTTTTTCCTTTCTTTGTTCCTTCCTTCCATTCTTCCTTCTGTCCTTCTTTCCTTCTGTCCTTCCTTCCATTCTTCCTTCTGTCCTTCTTTCCTTTCGTCCTTCCTTCCATTCTTCCTTCTGTCCTTCCTTTTTTCCTTTCTTCGTTCTGCCCTTCCTTCCTTTCTTCCTTTTTTCCTTTCTTCGTTTGTTCGTTCCTTCCTTTCTTCCTTCTGTCCCTTCCTTCCATTCTTCCTTCAGCCCTTCCTTGCTTTCATCCTTCTGTCTTTTCTTCCATCTGCCCTTCCTTCCTTCTGTCTGTCCATCCTTCACTATATCTCTTTCCTACCTTTCCTACCTTTCTTCCCTGCTTCCTCCTGTCTTTCCTTCCTTCCCTTCTTATTTCCTTCCTTCCTTCTGTCCTTCCTTCCTTCCTTCCTTCCTCCTTCCCTCCATCTTTTTAATGATCCGGCCCACATGAGATCAAATTGGTCTGTATGTGGCCCTTGAATGAAAATGAAATGACACCCCTGTTTTAAAAGGAATATAATTCATAGGAGAAAATAATTAAAAAGTAAAATAATGTTCATCCACTTCCTGAGTGAAAGTAGACTTACTGTATGAGCAAATCTATCTACCTTTAAAAGCCTAGAAAACTGACTGATAGCACCTCTGTTAATGTTAAAATGTTGATATCGTTGCTTCTACTGTTTAAAACATGTATTAAAATATTAAAAATATATATATTCCTGTTATTGTACATGAACCAATAAACTAAGAATTTATATTAGTGTGGTTTTGCTCTACATGTATATTAAGAAAAACATTTAATTGCATGGCTTAAATCAGGGGTGTCAAACTAATTTTCATTCAAGGGCGACAAACCGCCCAATTTGATCTAATGTGGGCCAGACCATTAAAAAGATGGAAGGAAGGAAGGAAGGAAGGAAGGAAGGAAAAAAAGGAAAACAGAAAGGGAGGAAGGACAAATGAAAGGAAGGAAAGAATAAAAGGAAGAAAGAAAAAGGAAAGGTTGGAAAAGAAGACAGGAAGGAAAGATGAAAGGGAGAAAGGAAGGAAAAGAAGACGGGAAGGAAAGATGAAAGGGAGAAAGGAAGGAAAAGAAGACGGGAAGGAAAGATGAAAGGGAGTAAGGAAGGAAAAGAAGACGGGAAGGAAAGATGAAAGGGAGAAAGGAAGGAAAAGAAGACGGGAAGGAAAGATGAAAGGGAGTAAGGAATGAAGGAAGGAAAGATGAAAGGGAGTAAGGAGTGAAGGAAGGAAAGATGAAAGGGAGCAAGGAAGGACAGAAGGAAGAATAGAAGGAAGGACAGAAGGAAGGAAAAGAAGACAGGAAGGAAAGATGAATGGGAGGAAGGAAGGAAGGAAAGATGGGAGGGAGGAAGGAAAGAAGGAAGGAAAGGAAGACAGGAAGGAAAGTGGGCCGAATTGGACCCCTGGGCGGGCCTGTTCTGGCCCACGGGCCGCATGTTTGACACCCCTGGCTTAAATTGTAGCTATATTGAAAATGTGCATATTGAATTATTTTCATGTCATTATAAATCATATGTTTGTAAAGTAAAATGATAATGTAATTATATGCAATGTAAGAGTAAGTAATTGCAAATTTAATCATGTTTTCACTCTTATATAATCACACAGTGTACAATTCATATAACTGTTCTAATAAAAAAGTCTTCACCTTACTTTACTGCAGAAGTTCATTATGGCAAATTAATCACATTATAAAAAAGTGGAACCAAGTTTTTAAATTAAGAAATAAACTGTAAATAAACCTGGTATCTCTTCAAATACATTTAGAAATTACATTTTTAATAAAGTGTACTAACATGAAATCAAAATTGAACTCTAATAAAAATTAATTGAGCTGTAGTAATTAATTTCACACTGCTTCATTTATGTTTATCAGGATTTATTGATAATATTGTTTACTTAATAAAACCTCTTTTTTTATTTATTATTATTGTCTCACATAGGCTTTAACGATTTTGGTCCTTAGCACATACTATTCAACCTGAAGTGTTAAAAGTGGCCACTGAAGAAATAAGGATTTATCGACATTTATCGACTGGCACCCAGTCAGCTATAGAATAGATGTTAAAGTTCTGCTACTGGTCTACAAATCACTGACTGGTTTAGGTCCAGAATACATAAATGACATGTTAGTAGAGTATAAACCCAGTAGAGCTCTGAGATCTACTGACTCAGGTCAGATAGTTGAGCCCAGAGTTCAAACTAAACATGATGAAGCAGCTTTTACACAACTGGAACAAACTACCAGCAGAACTGAAATCATTTTTAAATCCAGGTTAAAAACATTTCTCTTCTCCTGAGCTGCTTATGATTGAGCTCTTTTAAAGCACTTTATATTTTAATCTTTCATTTGCACTCTATGTCCTTTTAATGATTTTAAAGCTAATTTATAATTTTATGCTGCAATCTTATATTTAATGCTCAATTCTAGCATTTTATGTATTTCTTTCTATTTTACTGTACTTTGTTTTTATTATGGGGGTGGGGGGTTAATTGTATGTTTTAATGTTTCTGTTTTATGTAAAGCACATTGAGTTGCCATTCAACTCCCTCCCTACTTTCCTTCCTTCTTCCCTCCTTCCTTCATTTCTCCCTCCTACCTTCCTTCCTTCCTTCCTGCCTTCCTCCATCCTCTCTCCCTCCCTCCCCCCTCCCTCCTATCTTCCTTCCTTCCTTTCCTTCCTCCCATCCTCTTTTCCTTTCTCTCTCCCTCTTTTTAACTTGACTTGACATGTAGAGTATAAACCCAGTAGAGCTCTGAGATCTACTGACTCAGGTCAGATAGTTGAGCCCAGAGTTCAAACTAAACATGATGAAGCAGCTTTTTACACAACTGGAACAAACTACCAGCAGAACTGAAATCATTTTTAAATCCAGGTTCCAAGGAAAGAAGGAACAGTCATAACAGACGGGGTCAATTTGACCCGGGAGGACGACACAAAGGTTGATCGAGCTCTTTTAAAGCACTTTACATTTTAATCTTTCATTTGCACTCCAGGTCCTTTTAATGATTTTAAAGCAAATCATTATTTTATGCTGAAATCTTATATTTAATGCGCTATATAAATAAAACTGCCTTGCCTTGCCTTACAAATGATCCATAATCACTGAATTGCATCACATGTCCATTTAATATGTCATAAATTATTATATTTATAGGACAAGGCCAAAAAATCCATAGATCTGTGTAATCTTATGACTTTACATTCAACAAGAAACTTTTCTTTTTTCCATTCCTCCCTTCCTTAGCTTAATTTTTAATTCCCTCCTTCCTTCCTCCCTCCTTTCTTTCCTCCCTCGTTCCCTTCCTTCCTCCCTCTTTCCTTCCCTCCTTCCTTCCTTCCCTCCACCCTTCCTCCCTCCTTTCCTTCCCTCCTTCCTTCCTGCCTTCCTTCCCTGTTCCCTCCTTCCTTCCTTCCTCCCTCCTTTCCTTCCTTCTTCCTTCCTTCCTTTCCTTCTTACCTTCCACCTTTCCTTCCTTCTTCCTCCCTTCTTTCCTTCCTTCCTCTTTTCCTTTCTCCCGCCCTCCCTCCCTTCCTCCCTCCTACCTTCCTTCCTTCTTTCCTTCCTCACTCCTCTCCTTCCTCCCTCTTTACTTCCCTCCTTTCCTTCCTACCTCCTCCCTTCTTTCCTCCCTCCTTTCTCCCTCCTCCCTTCCTTCCTTTCCTTTTCATTACACTTTAATCTGAATTATCCACATAATAATCTTGAAAATACTAAATATCCAAATATTTTGCACTTTATTATAACCATGTCGAGTATGTTTGAAACAGAGTTAAATGACACTGAGTTAAATTTATAAATGTGGAGTGAAATGTGCTGATGTCTTATTGTTTATTATGTGATATATAAAATGTTTAAATATCCATATAGACACAATGACTGTAATAACATGTTGCTCATAATAATTTACCACAAACCTGCTAATTATGTGCTCCAGTGCTCATTCATTGTGTTATAACACCTGCAGTTCACCACAGCCGCCACCAGATGGCAGTATGCAACAACCGCATCAATTCCCCTTAAACAGCAGTGAGACACTCCGGGGAAGATATTTCTACAACTAGCAGCTTTACAGAGATGCTTCCAATCTGTTTTCTTATGGAATAAAGAGGTAGATATATTGAGATCATATGAGGAAGATCAGGTGTGGAAAAATCAGCTGTGTGCTCTGCTCCGTAGATCTGTAGAAGAAGAAAGTCAGTAACAAAAAGGTGGCGCTCCATTGTGTTAAAAAGAAGAAGCAAAGCAAAAAAGGAATCACCTAATGTATTGATATTTTAGATTAATGTGTTTACAATCAATAGGTTCAATTTGTTAGAGATCAATACATGAGGTGATTCCTCTTGCTGCTTTTTAACTAAGGAGCGTTATCCCTTTGTTCTTGACTTTCTTCTTCAGTGGTGGAATATAAAGTACGTCTATAAAAAAATGGTGATATTCACTCATGACATTTTCTGCTCTTGTGAGGAAAGTCATTCATATTGAGGATTTTTTTTTTCTTATCCTACCAATTTGATAGTGTTACTGTTAATGTCATTTATCAATCAGCCAGTTTAAAATAAATAAATAAAATTAAGCTAATTGGGTGAGATCAAAGTTAAATAGATGAAAGACTAAATCAAGCCAATTTCTTAATGTTTAAATTCAGTCCACGTTGAAGTCTAAAGTAAGTTTTGCAATATTTCTTGAGTTTTTGTAGTTAAGTAGTTTTAAAAAGTGTGTCCCCCCTCTTTAAGCTAATACCTAAAGTACATTTACTGTCATTATAGCTTTTACTGTAATTACTGCAATTATGAGTTTTGTGCAACTGATTGAAGGATAGATTTCAAGCTGGTCACATTCCTGTCAGTAAAGCTATGCAAAGCTGTGTTAGAAGCACTTTAAATGCTTAGTTTCTTTATTTAATTGACTTACTTGTTGAGCAAACTAAGAAATTACACAAATGAAAGTATCACAGTGACGTAACTTGTGACTCATCCACTGCAGGGATCTTCAGGTTTATCGTCAAGTTAATTTAGGTCTATTTTTTTTTTTTTTTTTTTTATTGTTCATCATCACATAATAAAACGGTTCAATGGACACTGTGTCACTGTGTTGATACAAGAGATATAAATGATTCATGTGGTTCATATTTATCTGCAATGAAGAGTTAACTCCAATAATTATAATAGGTGTGTAGGGACTACTTTTCTGAAAGGCAGCTGAGAGACTTTGTCGGCTCTTATCTGTGACACGTCCACAAAATCATACTGAAGTCCAGATGACGTTTTTACTGCAGTTTATTTGAATGAAAAAATCAAAAAGGACTGACAAGCAGCTGTTCCACAAACATATAAAAACCCTGATGTGATCCGACTGTGAGAATAAAGTGATGAAAGACGATGGTGATGGTGATGATCAACAGAAAATATCAGAGCTCTACTAACTCCCCTTTGTCCAAAACTCCCGCCGCTACCCAAGTAGGTAAAATAAAGGGAAACCACACCCATGTGTCAATCAATGCATGTGACGCAATACGTGCAGCTGAAGCAAATATAAACTAGGGCTGTCAAACGATTAATTTTTAAAATCTCGATTAATCGCAGAATTTCCATAGTTAATCTCGATTAATCGTGTTTTGAATTGCATGTTTAAAATCCTGTTATTTTCCATTTGAAGGCAGTTTTTAAGCCCATAATGTAAAGCATTTCTTACCAGAGTGTCTTAACTGGGAATCAATCACGGCTCTGCTGCGACTCCCACACTCCAAAATGGTCCTTTGGTGGAGCTGAGGCTCGCTTGGCTGCACCTGGGTGTTTAGCGTGGAGGTGCTAACTCAAACTCCACGTACTCCGGTGGTAGTTAAACTCTGTTTGACACAGGTTGCATTTTACTTTTGACTTGTCAACTGAAGCGTCTGGAAGTGTTTTAAAGTTAAACAAGCCGTTCAAAAGTCCAGTAGCTCTCTTACTTTCCATCAGCGCGGTAGGTTTACTGCAGGAGGCCACTTCAAAGCATAGCGCTACAGCTAGAGGAGCCGTCTACGGGGGAGTAGAGGGGACAAAAAGGCTTGCAACATTAAAATGCGGTTTAAAAAATAAACGCATTATGGATTGCATTAATCTAATCGTGATTAACACGTTAACGCTGACAGCCCTAATATAAGGTGATATAATAAAATAATAGAATATTATTCTCCATGCAACTTAAAATGAGGTAACAATAAATATTGGATGCTGGAAGTCACAATAAGCATGGCAGAGTTTAATTTAAAACCTTTTATTTCTAACCTCTAAAAAATAAGGAATGTGAGGATGATCATTTTGAGAGCTGCCAACACAGAGTCCAGCCTTTTAGATATGTGGGTCAAAGATCAGTGGTGAAAAACCTCATGCTTAAACACAAAGAACTCCACTGTTCATTTTGCCATCCTGACAAACCATTCACCAACCCCTGCCCCCTTCCCCTTCCTTCCTAATAGCCCCCAAAATAAGATCAAAGTCACACTAAAGCAACAGAGTCAAACAAAAAGAGTTTTTCTCTCATTTCCTGTTTTTGTTTTCTGTCAAAAAATCTGTAAAAAAAAAAAAAAAAAAAGAGTCCAAAAGCTGTAATGTGTTTTTTTGGGGGGGTTGTTAATATAATACTTGGAAAGGGAAAGTGGAGAGCTGCCTCATTAGTTTTCAATACACCGAAGTCAAGATCTGATCTGAGTGCCAGAGAGAGAGGAAATGAGCAAATCTAGTGATATTATTTGGACACTTTTGATGTGATGTTTATTTGTTGGATACACAGACCTTTTCCTCGTTGAGCTTTATTAGGGGAAGTAATTTCAGCAACCGGTGCAGAGGTGATGGTGAGATTTTTTATTAGGAAGTCTGACACATTATGAAACTACCAAATTTAGCATGTTTAGCCCTCCTGGAAGGAAGGAAGAAGGAAAGGAGGAAGAAGGAAGGGAGGAAGGATGGAAGGGAGGGAGGGAAAAGGAGGAAAAGGAGGAAAGGAGGAAAGGAGAGAGGGAGGAAGGAGGGCAGGAAGGAAGGAAGGGAAGGAAGGACAGGAGAGAGGGAGGAAAGAAGGGAGGAAGGAAGGAAAGGAGGGAGGAAGGGAGGAAGAAGGAAGGAAAGGAGGGAGGTATAAGGAAGGAAGGGAGGAAGGCAGGAAGGAAGGAAAGAAGGACAGAGAAAAAGAAGGAAGGGAGGAAGGATTGAAGGAAGGAGGGAGGAAGGATGGAAGGGAGGGAGGAAGGAAGGACAGGAGGGAGGAAAGAAAGGAGGATGGAAGGGAGGGACGGAGGAAGAAGGAGGAAAGGAGGGAGGAAGGAAGGAAGGAAGGGAAGAGAGGAGGAAGAAGGGACGGAGGAAGGGAGGAAGAAGGAAGGAAAGGAAGGAGGTAGAAGAAAGGAAGGAAGGAAGGGAGGAAGGCAGGAAGGAAGGAAAGAAGGACAGAGAAAAAGAAGGAAGGGAGGAATGAAAGAGAAAAGGAAGGAGGGAAGAAAGAAGGAACAGTCAAAACAGAGGGGGTCAATTTGACCCGGGAGGACGACAGGAAGGTTAGGCACATTAACCCTTGTGTTGTCCTCCCGGGTAAATTGACCCTGTCTGTTTTGACTCTTCCTTCCTCCCTTCCTCCCTTTATTCTCTCCTTCCTTCTTTCCTCCCTTCCTTCTTCCTTCCTTCCTCCCTTGACTCAAGGACAACAGGATGGTTAACTACTTAAATCATACATGTCACATCCCTTCCACGTCTTGTTTTGAAGCCTATAAAGTATCGTATGTGTCATGTGTCGTTGCATCAGTGTTAAAACGCCTCCTTGTTAGTAACTTTAATGCAACACCTTCGGCAAATGACAGATTGTTAATGTATAGGAGGTTTTCTCTTCTTCACAAGCTGCCTCCGTGGTGTGACTGCAGCATTGTAACCTTACCATGAAAGGAGCTAAATTCGTGTAGCTTGCCCTATATATCGTACTATATATATATATATATATATATATATATATATATATATATATATATATATATATATATATATATATATATATATATATATATATATATATATATATATATATAATATATATATATACACACCAGACCTTTAAATCCCAAAATTCAAAACAGTTTTTTCCTTTGGGAAGAATTAATCGGTTGCAGGAAGTCGTGCAATCTGCCTGTTAAGTATATTGCCTTTGTGTTCGGATGGTTTCACCCTCTGGGAAGCAGAAGGAGGATTTTGGATTTTGAAAAGGATAGAGATATATATATATATATATATATATGGGCTGTCAAACGATTAATTTTTTAAATTGAGATTAATCGCAGAATTTCCATAGTTAATCACGATTAATCGCGTTTTGAATTGCATGTTTTAAATCCTGTTATTTTACATTTCAAGGCAGTTTTAAGCCCAAGCCATTCAAAAGTCCAGTAGCTCTCTTACTTTCCATCACCGCGTAGGTTTACTGCAGGAGGCCACTTCAAAGCATAGCGCTACAGCTAGAGGAGCCATCTACGGGTGAGTAGAAGGGACAAAAGGCCTTGCAACATTAAAATGCGATAAAAAAAAACGCATTATGGATTGCATTAATCTAATCGCGATTAACATGTTAACGCTGACAGCCCTAGTATATATATATATATTAATCGTGGTGTTCACTGTTGCCATGACAGCAAAGGTTGCATATCTTTAAGGAATTTGGAAACTTGTCTCCAGTGATCATTTTAACCCAAACCATGATCTTTACATAGTTCTAATCAAGTAAACTAGACATTAACCACAGCGTCACACCTTAAAACATCTTCATTTTCACTCCCTAAAGATCCTCATGTGTGAGGGCAGCAGTGGAAAATACTAAACTAAAGAAACTGTGAAAATACATCATTGTTCATCAAGGGTGGAGATAATCGTTAATTAATCGTAATCAAGATTAAAAGTTCAATTAATCGTGATTTTGATTTTTGCCATAATCACCCAGCCCTAATTTGCATTTTTTCCTATTCCACATGATCCCTGGATGGCAAACATATAATAATAAGAATATGGTTAAGCTCCGTCTGACCCCACCCGACCACCACCTATGAAAATGATTGTTCTCTACAACGAATTTGAATCAGCAAATACATTTTGTGACAAACTCCAAGACTGAAAATAGCAAAATCTTTGTATATTGACCTGAATGTATATATGCAAAATGTTCATTCTCATAACAACTAGAGTCTTTATGCTAAACTAGGCTGAGCATATCCGGACCCTTGCTCTGCAAGTTACCTTAGACAGTAGATTCATGATTATCTTCTCATTTTATAGCTGAAAAGGGAACTAAGGGACTTTACATTTCAACACAAGACATTCAGTACCTATTCTATCTGCTGGTTCGATGTTAGATTGAGCAAAGATACAAAACTACATGTGTACCCAGCTGCTAAAGCAATGAAAACACAAGAAAAGAAAAGAGCCAGACATGAGCGACTACCTGCCACAAAAACCACTAATCTGAACCTCGTTCAGGTCAATCTATCTCCACGCAAAAGCTGAACATTTTCTGTCTCGGCTCGCTTCCTTTCTAATGACGATCATGCATGTGTGTCAAATGACTTGCACATGTACACACGCCCTGCATATCTAATGATGGCATTTATGACCTCTATAGCACAGAAGAGGCAGAAAACAGACAAAAGGCAGTCGGGCTTGAAGTGCTGCAGTTGTTACCATTAGCACATTATGAGTGAGGGAAAGATGGTGTACAGCCAGGTGGTGAGTGTGATGCTTGCTACACAGCTGATTGTACTTCAAGTACGTGAGCATTTGTAGAAACATACAGCAGGCTGTTTGAGAGTGAGCAGTGGCATTTTAAGTGGCAAATAATCACAAAAAGGATGATCCAGATGGGTGCATGTGGGTAATTTTTTGCTTTCTTGCATCACTTTAGGTTTTTAAAGATGTTGTAAAACCAGAAACAGTGATGTATGTACAATATTATTATATACTGTATGTTAGGGTAACTTCTTATTGTGTAAATATGTGGCAAATATTTAAGCTTAAAGTCTGTCTAAAATAAGAATAAATGTGTTCTGAGTTTGACATACCACAGAAAAGTGTGTTGTTAACCACCCTGTCAAATTTGAATGATTAAAAAAATTGCCAAATATACGAAATTAGGCTTCAAAGTTGTGTAAAAATCAGCCTCTTTCTCTGCTCCCAAACGCTGAAGCCCCGCCCCCTACCGAGTGTCACCTGTCAATCAAAGTCACCACCTCCACCCGCAACATGGACGCTATGTCTGAGAGCTTTCTGCTGCTAGCTCAGCTGCTAGCTAGGCGGCTAACTCAGCGGCTAACTCAGTGGCTAGCTCAGCAGCTAACTCAGCTGCTAGCTCGGCAGCTAACTCAGCTAACTGGCTAACTGTAGACTGTAGTAGTAGTAGTGTGTGCTGAATGTATTTATACCTCTACAGCAGCAGGGGCGGGTTTATGCTAATCACTAAATCCTGAACACAGAAATGTTGAAACACAGTTTGTGAAGCCTAGCTCCACAATTCAAATCTAAATGGTTGAAATGCTTTTTACACCTTTTATAGAAATACATTTATGACCTATTTAATGTGTTTAGAAGAAAATGTCTGAATTCACTTTACACAGTCTTTAAAATTCAAAGTAGCCATTAGCAAAGAGAGACACTTCATCTTCATTACAGCTTACCTGTTGATATGTGTATGTACGCAGAGATATTTTTGGTTTTATTCATCCCAGATTTCTGAAGACAGTGTCCTTGTTACAGACCTGACTATGAACAGTTTTAATTGGACCTACTCTCCACAAAAAAAGGTTATTTTTAACCTAATTTTGTCCTTCATGTTGTCTCCATCTCTGCAGCTCATCTTATTGCTGTGATGTTTTTGTATTACACCTCCTAAAACTCACCTGTATGTGAAACGATGAGTGCGCTGCTCTCCCTTTGGCCTGGCCAGCATACCTCATGTTGTATAGCAACAGGAGCAGGAGAGGTTACAGGAAGGGATTATGTTGAATTCCTATCAGCCGGTGATCAAACAGAGGCAGTAAGGCAGGGCTGAATCTATGGGAATGCTCTTTGCTAAGCCTGAGTCGCATTAAGATGTATCAGAGATGTCTACTGCCATGCTATCTGCTCTGTGAGGCTGTATTTCTGCACAGTGGAGCTTTGAGCTTAACAATAACGGCCTTATGTTATCATGCTCGCTACGACAATGCTAACATACTGATGCTAGCTCAGGAGGTAGTTGGCAGTTTAATTCCTGGCTCTTTCAATCCACGTGTTGATGTGTCCTTGGGCAAGATACTTAACCCCAAATTGCTAAGTCTGTTTACCATGTTTATGCTAACATGCTAACATGCTGTAGGTAGTTGGCAGTTTAATTCCTGGCTCTTTCAGTCCACGTGTCGATATGTCCTTGGACAAGATACTTAACCCCAAATTGCTCCTGATGGCTGCACCAACAGTGTGTGAATGTTTAGTCTCCATGTGATGAGCAGGTTGGCGCTCTGCATGATAGCCCCCTGTCATTAATGTGTGTGAATGTGACATGCAGTGTAAAAAAAGACTAAAAAAGCTCTCTTGAGATGTTTAGCATGTTCACCATCTTATTTTAGCATGCTAACTCGCTAGCAAAGTACAGCTGATATCAATGTCAATGATTATTTAGTCATAAACTAAAGCATTGGATAAATGATTCTTAATAAAAAGTCAGTAAAATTCACCTTGAGGAGAGAAGTCCATCCAATAGTTGTTGAATTCAAAGCCACAAATGTGAAGATCATGTTAGCACCAATATTTGCTCCAGTCCTCCTCCTCGTACTGTAGATGTTCAGATATTTAACTTTGACCTGCTAGTGGCGCTAAAGGCAAAGTTAGGGGATTACTGAAGTCTTTGGGATTCAACCTATGTGCACCATTTATATCACTGCCACATTTCAAGGCAATCAATGAGATAATTGGTTGACCAGCTGACCTCGCTAAGGATTAGCATTGAACAGTGCTGCTAGCTTAGCCTGGCTAAAGCAATCTAAAGCAATAAATAATAAAACAACCACAAAAAACAAAACAAAAAATAAATGAGTGATTTGCTTTTTTGAGTAAAGAATTAGGGATTATAGAATACACAATAAAGCAATAAAAATGAAAGAAGGGATATAAAGAGTTTAATTTTTCACTGAACCAAAAATACTGATATTATAATTATTGTATTTTATCTCAAAATTCACACGATTAACCCTCCTGTTGTCCTCGAGTCAATGGAGGCAGTTAGGAAGGAAGGAAGAAGGACGGAAAGGAGGAAGGAAGGGAGGAATAAGGAAGGAAAGGAGGGAGGGAGGAAAGGAAGAAAGGGAGGAATGAGGGAAGGAAAGAAGGACAGAAGGAAGGGAGAAGGAAAAGGAAAGAAGGAAGGAAGGAAGGAAAGAAGGACAGAAGGAAGGGAGGAAGGAAAGGAAGGAAAGGAAGGAAGGAAGGAAAAAAGGAAGGAAAGGAGGGAGGAAGAAGGAAGGAAAGGAGGAAGGAAGGTAGGAAGAAAGAAGGAAAGGAGGAAGGAGGGAGGGAGGAAAGGAAGGAAAGAGAGAAGGAGGGAGGGAGGAAAGGAAGGAAGGGAGGAATGAAGGAAAGAAGGAACGGTCAAAACAGAGGACAGAAGGAAGGGAGGGAGGAAGGATGGACAGAAGGAAGGAAGAAAGGAAGGAAAGACATAGGGAGGGAGGAAGGAAGGAAGGAAGGAAGGAAGGAAGGAAGGAAGGAAGGAAAGGAGGAAGGAAAGAAGGAACAGTCAAAACAGACGGGGTCAATTTGACCCGGGAGGACGACATGAAAGTTAAGCAAAGGATGTTAAAAAAGCACATTTATATTAATAAAAGTGTATTATTGGAGAATATGAAGAAGCATATCTCTCACACACACACACACACACACACACACACACACACAGAGCTAAGAGATTATTATTTTAGTGTTAGACGCTACGGTTTCATACTGTCTGTGAATAAATGGCGAGCCAGGAAAGGAGGGCTAAGACAGAACAAACATGAAGTCCATTTTTTATTTTTTTCTAACTGCAGATTGAAAGTATACAACTGAACATCATGATTTGATTTTTATTATGAGACTCATAAATAAAAATACAAAAAAATTCCACTACAAAAAACAATCTACTGTTAGTTAGTAGGATGTAAAAAAAAAAAAAAGAAAAGAATAAAAAGAAATATTCTTTATATTTTTCACTATCAAAGGCACAACATTGACTTTAGTGACAACATGGAGAAGAGAACCTGCAGCATTAAATCTTTTATTTTTCATTTTATTTTTTTTTCACACTCCATCAGAGAAACACTGAAATGTTACAAAGAGATGTGTCTGATTTCTACATGGAAAGAAACAAAAAAAACAAAAAAACAAGAGAGAGAACAACCTCTATATCAACGAGACGGTGGCTATAGATTGGTGGCACAGCTCAACAGGAAACGTACTGCCACGGAAAAAAATAGCACGTTGTCGCTGGAAAAGACAAAGGACCTTTTTGCAAAGCTCTAATGCAAATTTTTTTTTAAACAGAAAAAAAAAAAAAATTATACAACTTGAACAACAATAAGAGAACAAAATAAAGAAAAATAAAAAATAATAATTGGGCACCTTCTAAGATTAGGCTAAGATTAGGTGCTGAGGTAGACAAAAACTATAACAATTCAAATCATAATAAAAACACTATTTTCTTAATACAGAGCAACTTGACTGGCACTTGTGCTGCTGTCACAACAATGGAGGAGAAGAAGTAGCACAGACAAGCCAGGGAAAGACAGAGAAAAGCTTTGTTACATAAAAAGCTTTGTTATGCTTGGTCCGACAGGGCAATTGGTCCTCAGTGCTAAATATAAAAAAATACAATGTCTTGGTGCTTTGTTACTCAAACAGTTTTTAGTCTAGACCTCGATGGCACATGCATTTGAAACACTGCATGAAATGGCTACTTTTGTTCTAGAAACACCACACCAAAACACAGAGTGCCAGCTCCAGGGATGCCATGATTCCTCTCTGACGAATTTTAAACATCCCCCCCCCTTCTTTTTTAAATCTTTAAATGCGTTTTTTGTAGAAAAAGAAAAAAGAAACTAAACAGAACAGAAAGCAGAAAGGGGGAAATACCCCGCCGACTCTGCCACAACCTACCCAAATGGAGGTTTTCTTTTATTTTCTTATTTTTTTTTTTTTTTTTTTTTTAATTTTATTTTGAAGAGCAAATATAAGAAAGTTCTTATCAGCAAACCTGTTGCTGATAAAAAAAAAATTAAAAGAGGAGAGAAAAAATACAATCTGAGTGGGAGGAGGAGGCGGCGCAGACTCTGGCTTAATTTGCTGGCAGAAAAAAAAAAAAAAAAAAAAAATTCAATTTCAACAAAAAGACAATTTCATTTTATCCCCCTTGAAAATTTTGCAGGATTCAACGCTGCAGCAGTCTATCTGAATTTTGCCCCTCATTATCATTGTTAAATAAATGCTTTTTTTTGGGTGCCAATCACAGAGTACGGCCTAAGAAGCAATAATATCTCACTTGCTATATATATATCAATAGCATTAAGGGTTTTATTGCAGTCCTTGAAAAAGAAGCCCTGCTCTATTCAGGATTTAAAAAAAAAAAAAAAAAAAAAAAAAGGTCATTTTTTGAGCGTCATGACATCCCTAGGGTGCTGGAGACACCATTTTTATTTTATTCTGAAAATACAGAAACTAAGCAGATATAGATGGATATTTTTGTTGAACAATTTCCATTTTTAGGCACAAAGATAGTACAGAAAACATCGGAGAACACTGAGGGAAGAACTATATCAATGCCAAATGTATATATATATTTTTTCCAACATAGAGAAAAAAAAAAAGTGGCATAGAATAATCATTTTTATTTTGTATCTTGATCTGATTAGTGCATTTTTCCCACTAATACACACACACACACACACATACTCACACACACACACACACACATAGCTACACACTCGTTCACCCGCACACAGAATAGTAGAAAACATTCAGAGGACGATGATAGGAATAAACGTGACTGATCAGGTCTTGCATTGGTGGTGGTGGTGGTTCAGACTGAGCCGTGTGACTGGGTATATTATAGTGGGTGGATATTATATATATTATGAGGGTGATAAAAAAGCCCCCCTCAGCTCACAGTGTTTGAGAATAAAATGGCAAGAACACCACGGGGACATGCCATCCCTTCTTCTTTTTTCAAGTACAAAAAACAAAATAATAAAAAATAAAATGTCGAGACAGTCAAGTTTGATTGAAAAATTGTGAATGACAAGTACTAATTGGTCGGTTTTTGGCAGCGTCCCTCTGCCTTCCCGTATTTTATCATCTTTTTTTTTTTCTCCTTTTTTTTTTTTTACACTCACACACACACACACACACACGCACGCACACGCACACACACACACATTCGTAAAATTTGTGGTGGATAGATTTAGTCCTTCACCTACAATGCAATTTGACATCCAGAAAGCAACACTTATTATTACAATATGTTTCACACACATGTTTTTTTGTCCAACAATATCAAAGAGGAGCAAGGCAAAAAACGATTCACACCCAGAGAGAGACAGAGAGAGGAGAGAGAGAGAGTTAAAGAGTAAGAGAGAGAGAGAGAGAGACAAGTTAAAAAAAAAAAAAAAAAAGGAAATACAAAGATTTGTGCCCTGCTGTAACCCTCCACAAATGGAAAAAGGACTGACACTGAATACAAAAATATCACAATTTTTATATATCAAATTGCCCTCTGTTGGCTCTTGTTCAGGAATACACTCATTTCTTCTCCTCGAGAGAGAGAGAGAGAGAGAGAGAGAGAGAGAGGAGAGAGAGAGAGAGAGCGAAGGCGAGCGATGCGAGGCGAGAGAGAGAGAGAGAGAGAGAGAGAGAGAGAGAGAGAGAGAGAGCGAGCGAGGGCGAGGCGAGGAGAGAGAGAAGATGAGAGAGAGAGAGGGAGAGGAGAGAGAGAGGAGAGAGAGAGAGAGAGAGATGAGAGAGAGAGGGAGAGAGAGCTTTGTCAGCTGAGAGAGAATCTCTATTTTTAACCTTCTGGTTTTTTCTTTTTTTTTTTTTTTGATTACCACTTGCAGTTCCAATTGTCCAACGCACTATGCATCACTGCAAATATGACCTGTCCTGGGGGGAGGAAGGAGAGGGGGGGGGGGGTTTAGGGGGGTTTGGGAGGGGCGGGGGGGGGCAGGGGGCGTTGGGTGCCGTTCATGATGAACCATCTTTTTTTCTGTCTTTTTTTTTTCACATTACAAAACTACAATTCTATTCACACAATTTTTCAAGTTTAAATTCTTGTTTTTAAACCCTCTTAAAAAGCAATAGTACTTCCTCCTCTTTATCTGCCGCATCCCTCTTTTTTTACTCATCACTTAAGGCTTCAAAAATTCAAAAAATTGCTTCTTTTTTTTTTTTTTTTCTTCTTTCTCTCTCTGCGCTTCTGTGGTTTGGAGGTGCAAAAAAGGGGGGAGACTATAAGAGAGGAATAAAACATCCATTCAAATGACTCAGCCTATCAACCTCTACTATTGTTATTAACTCTTTAACCCTTTTATATACATTTTGCTTAAAAACACAGACAATCATAAATCAACTTTTTTTTGAATGAAAACAAAAAAAAGAAAACAAAAAGCATGAGATGAAGTAGCAATGATGAAAAAAATGCAAAAAACACACAAATACACACAAAAAAAATGTGCTTTTGCTAAAAAAAAGAAACATAAAAGAAACTTAGAGGTAGCTTTTATAACAAATGACCAAACTTTCCGGCTCTTTAACAAGCGGGGTTAATAATACCAAGTTTGGTAACAAGTAATGCACATAAAGAAATACACAACATTTGAAAAAAAACAACAACAAAAAAAAAAATCTCTTCACCGTGGCACTTAATTTTTTTTTTTTCTGCGTACACATTGCTTCATCATGTTGTGCAATGCATCTTTCTCACAGACACTCATCATCATTAACAAAAAAAAATAAAAAATAAAAAATAAAAAAAACAAAAAGTACACAATGAAACAAAAGGGAAAATTAAAAATACAACAAGCAAACATGAGGTCACAAAAAAACGAGGTAATTCAAGTACGATGTGTTGAGCTCAAACTCAAAAAGTCAAATAATAACAACAACGACATTAACAACGACAACGACGACGACGAAGACGACGACGATGACAACGACAGGAGGCGAGAGAGACGAAAGCGAAGGGACAAAAAACCACAGAGGAAGAGTTGATTTATTCTGTCGTCTTACTGGTCGCCTTACTGCCCCCCCTCCCCTCCCTATTCTCCCCTTTTAAGCTGCTAGGGCCGTGGTGTCTCGTCCAAATCAGTGACCCCCCCCCCTTTTTTTTCTTTCTCCCACCGACCATTTTGGATATGTGATCACCTCAGTAACGCTGTGACATGCCGTAGGTTCTGTTGTTGTAGGTCTAATGCTGCATTTCAGAGAAGTCAAAAAAAAAAGAAGTAGAAGAAGAAGAAGAGGAAGAAATTCCCCACTTCCTGTTCCTCCTCCTCTGCAAAATTTTCCATTTGAGCCTCATGCTGCATTTTTACCCCCCCCTCCCTACATTCCCTCCCCCCTCCCTAAGATGCAGCAACAATAAAAGGCAATACAAAACTTTTTTAACTATTCTCAAAAAAAAGGGGAAAAGAAGGGAAAACTAACCCTTAAAAAATGAGCTTACTTGCCCCCCTCCTTTTTTTTCCTCCCACTCTATGCATTAGTGCACACAAGTATCCAAATACACATAGTATAGTACATTTAACATCTTTTATATAGTCATTTTTTTTGTTGTATGAGCTTTTAATATAAAGCCCCTGGTGGTAATATGCACTGCAAATATATGTGAGAATATATAAGCACCATTTATAAAAAAAAAAAAATGTAACAAGAAAGCACCCTCAGATTTCAGATTTCAGATGATATTGTGCTCTAGTGGTGTAATTTCAAAATAAAATACCCCCTTCTGAACCCTTCTATGCTTTGTCCAGTCAATTTAAAAAGATCCTGATGGTGAAGAATGACACATATTCAAATATAGCATTTACAGTTAAGCTAGCTAGCTAACGTACAAGCTAGCTAGCTATCGTACGAGCTAGCTGAACTCAACAGGAAGGCATAAAGAGACAGTAATAGCAACTTCCAATTATAAAGTTTTCCGACTTCCAATGAAAGACAGCATTATAACCAGCGATATATATATTTTGAACCTAGCCTCGTACGAACCCGGCTTACAGTCTTTCACATTCATGTTTTAACAGTCTTCAAAAACCGATACCACACCATCCTTTGACAGACGTAACGGCGTGCAGCTAAGGCATCCCCCCTCTCCCCCGCCCCCAAAGGACTCTCCCTCAACATTCAACTTCTGGCAGTCAAAGTCACAGGACTCCCAAACTCCCAACAGAAAAGCAGCCTTTCACCCCCTCCCCCAGCCCCCCCTCAGCCTCCCTCCTCCCCACTTTGTTTTCCATCACTGCGGTTAATTGACAGATCTGTTGCGGTCAAAAGTGTTACGGTTTATGTGTCAGTTTGTGTAGTTCATCATCGTTAGTGTGAGATTATTATGATCTGGTTAAATGTACATGATAAAAAGCAGTCCAGTTGTCTATTGCTGAGAAGGTGGATAGGCTGGATTTAATGTATGTATGTATGTAGAATACCGTTATAGTGATTTATGATGTAATGAAAAATATATATACCTTGCATCAAACAGAGACTGTTGTCGTAATTTGTTTAACCTGTGCAATCAAAGCCATGATAAATCAAGCAGAGCTAAAAGAAAATGAAAAAAAATAAAAATACTAGATGAAAAAGTTAGCATGTGGCTCTCTGGGGAGAACCGCGGGTGGCCAGTGGTGACCAAACCATCTCCAGCTCTGTCAGAAATGCAGAACCAGGAATACTACTGAGAAAACTGGGAGACTTCCTTCCACCAGAAAGCAGCACTAGGCATCTTCCACCATCCAAAAACTGAAAATCTTGGTGCTCGGTTTGCAGTATTTTAGTGCTCCCATCCGTCCAGTTCAATTGTTTCATGTACTGAATACGCCTACCGAGCTCTGCTGCTGCTGCTGCTGATTCTCAGGGGCTATCTCACTGCTGCTTATATGGAAGGACAGGTTATAACACTGGGAAAACTGGGAAGATGTTCAAGATATGTTTTTTTCCATTTGAGGATGGAAAAGATTTGAGTACCCCCAAAACATTTGTTTCTTTAACTCAGTCATAGTGGTTTGTGGTTAGAACAAGAAGAAGGGTTTCCTCAATATTTGCATGATGAACTAGGGGCCTTGAACTGATTCTCATATTCACATAATCATCCATGTGATCGTAACTAATCTGACCGTGCAGGGGTGAATGCGACGAACAAATACCAAAGTAGAACCACAAAAAAAAAAAAAAAAAAAAAATCTTTCCCCCGTTTTGGAAAGAAAATAAAAAACTCTGGAGTGAAAGATTTTGGTTCCCAATGAGAAGGATGCACAGGTTCAGATAGCCCTTGAGAATCTGCTCTCTCTTAAAATGTCACTTCCTGTCCTTTGCAGCTCGCTCACTTTACGGTGCTGCATGCAATGACCTGAAACAATAACACAGTTGCAGATGTAGTGAATGACCCGGTAAATCCGAACAATGGTGGAGAATCTCTCTCATCTCCGTGTGTCCAAGTCTTCCTTCTTCTTCTTCTTCTTCTTAGCACTCTTGTCCCACCCATCACCATCCTTTTTTTTACCCCCATTGGTTGTTGCCGCCTTTGCATGAAAAAAGAAAAAACGAGAAAACAAACCCATCTTTTGCTTTCGAGTCTCTTGTCGTTGACATTCCTCAATCGTCAACCACCCTCCCATCCGTAAGCCTCACGCCTCCTATCCGCTCAATTACATTCCCCTTACCTCACAAACCCGTCCCTACCATCACACCTCCCCCTCCCCCCTCCTCCGCCTCCTTCCATCTCCATTTACTCTTCCGGTCTCAGACATAGCACAGGTACAGGTAGGTCTTCTCTATGCGCCAGTCTGGGGGGATGTCTTCCGGCTTGTGGCCTTTCATGTGCTTCTGCATGGCTGACAGGCTGGGGCAGTACTCCAGGCAGATGGTGCATTGGTAGGGCGAGGCGCCGTTGTGGGTGCGCAGGTGCTTGATCATGGCCGAGTAGTCCCTGGATCGCTGGTGGCACAGCTTGCACTCGAATGGCTTCTCACCTAAAAAGGATGACGGGGGTGGAGGAGGGTGGGGGAGGGGGTTGAAGACAATAACTGTGTTAGTAATTGTGCCATTCAATTATAGAGTTACATCCTTGTTGATGCTTGATGTGTGAGTTAATTTAGAAATAAATGCATTTGACACAAATCAATTAACCTTAAGCCTTAAACCGACTTTTTGTGCTTCATTATATCATTTCCAATATTTCATGACTTTGTCAGTTAATTTGCTCCTAATGACTTAATAGTATTGTTTTCTCTTTCAGTTTTAATTAGTACTTTAAAAAAAAAAACCTATGTAAGTAGAGTCCTCGGGGATGCCATTCAAAAAGCACCCAATTAGGTTTATTCAATTTTAAAAGATGGAAACTATTTATTGAGTATCACACATTGTTGTAGCTCTCTGTCAGTCATTCTGAAGGCTTTCATTTACACAATATGCACATTTACTATAAGTCTCTTAACCCTCATGTTGTCCTTAAGTCAAGGAAGGAAGGATGGAAGAGAGGAAGAAGGAAGGAAAGGAGGGAGAGAGGATGGAAGGGAGGGAGGGAGAAGGAAGGAGGGAAGGAAGGAAAGAAGCAAAGAAGGATGGAGGAGAGGAAGAAGGAAGGAAAGGAAGGAAGAAGGAAGGAAAGGAGGGAGGAAAGAAAAGGAGGAAGGGAGGAAAGAAAATAAGGAAGGGAGGAAGGAAAGGAAAGGAAGGAAGGAAGGAAGGAAACGAGGGAGGGAGGAAGGAAGGAAGGGAGGGAGGGAGAAGGAGGGAAAGAAAGGAATGAAGGAAGGAAGAAGGAAGGAAGAAAGGGGGATGACCATGTTGCTGCCTTGCCGGTGGAAAAGCAACAGGTTGGTAAGAGGTGCTTGGATTAGCACCAACTGAGCACTGGCTCTAGCACTAGCTCTGAACCAGCACTGGCTCCAACTCGGTGGAAAAGGGATAATAGAGGTTTGCTTTACAACTTGTATAATTGTCTAACTCTTCATGTTTCTTGCCCTCTCTGACTGAAAAAAAGAAAAAGTCTATTTCAGGGCTTCAGGAGAGAGAAATAACCCATCACTATCAGACATCACAGATTTGACCCTTCTGATCCACAAGTAAATGTGTTGTTATGATAATTGGACTGTACAACGCAGTAAGTGACAAGTCAGAACCCAGGAGTGAAATCCTGACTATCTTTGTCCGTGTGCATCAAGAAAAAAAAAAAAAAAAACCCACACTAACTCTTCAAAGTCGCTCCAACTGCCTCCAGTAATTGGTACAACTCTAAAGAGAAAGAGTAATAACAGCATGCATGTAGAGCGGAGGAGTTTGTTCACCTCTGAGAGAGAGTATCAACACAGTGGCAGTGCGGTCAATCAAACCATCCCAGTGATTCCCCGATAATTGTGCAGGCCAACGAGAACACTAACCAGGCCAAGAGAAACTTTTTTTTTTTTAAATGCCAAAAGTTACACCAAATATCGGTTTACGTTTTGGGAGACTCTGTGCAGCACTGCTCCAAAATAAGAGTCAGATTCTTGCCTGGGAAAGTCTTGATGGAGACTGAAGAAACAACATATTAGCTTTTTTTTTTTTTAACCCTCCTGTTGTCCTCGAGTCAAGGAAGTAAGGGAGGGAGGAAGGAAGGAAAGGAGGAAAGAAGGAAGGACAGAAGGGAGGAAGGATGGAAGGAAAGGAGGGAGGAAGGAAGGAAGGAAGGAAAGGAGGAATGAAGGGAGGAAGAAGGGAGGAAAGGCGGGAGGGAAGGAAGGAAGGAAGAAAGGAAGGAAGGACAGAAGGGAGGAAGAAGGAAGGAAGGGAGAAAGAAGGCAGGGCAGGAGGGAGGAAGGAAGGAAGAAGGAAAGAAAGGAGGAAGGAAGGAAGGAAGGAGGGAGGGAGGGATGGAGGAAAAGAGGAAGGAAGGAAGGAACGGAAGGAAGGAAGGAAGAAAGGAAGGAAAGGAGTAAGGGGGGAGGGAGGAAAAGAGGAAGGAAGGAAGGAAGGAGAGAAGGAGGGGAAGAACGAAGGAAAAATTACAGAAAGAGGGAGGAAGGAAGAAACAGTCAAAAAAGACGGGGTCAATTTGACCCGGGAGGACGACAGGAGGGTTAAAAACATAATAGGAGCGGAGAGTGAAAAATGAAAAATAAGGGGGGGGGTTAGGGTTAGGTATTTCTCAATAAGCCCAGTAGGAGACAGATGGACAATAGCTTATGTAACTACTTTTACCACTTTTGCAAGACTTTTAATTAATTACATATTTCCCAAAATGTTTAGAGAAGCCACATATCCCACTGAAAATGATGTGTTGACAGTTATATTGACATCTTACCAGCAACTTTATAGCTTTCACTACAGTTTCAATGTCTATAGCTGTAAAATATGTCACAGATATAAAAAAAAAAAAAATAGTAGTGGAGGCGGGAAACTGTTGGTGACACACTGAGCGTCTTTTCTCCACTCCTGCTCGCTTCCTGTGATTTCAGTTCAAAGCCAGACTCCTGCCTGTTGTTCCAGGAAGACATTTTTTTTTGGTGCTGTCATTTCCCTTTTTTTTTTTTTTTTTTTTTTCTTCTTTTCCTCTCGTCAGTTTCCCAACCTGACAGTTAGTTTAGGCGTTTGTTTGTCGGAGTGTGTCTGTCTGGCTCGTTTGGGGAACTTCATGGAGGGATTTTCTTGACTTGGAGCGGTGACAGCAGGGGTTTAACTGGTGGAATAATCAATATAATCAATCGATAAAAACTTGTTCTGTGTGAGGAGCGGATGTGGTGGACACACGAGTAGCCCCAAGAAAATTATTCCTCAATAAAATGTGAATTTCTGCTTTTTGTTTCAGGGATTTTTCTCTAGGTTAACTTTGCTTTTATAATTATTTATGTATTTATTTACTTTTATTTTCTATTATTATTTTATCTTAGTTGGTTATTTATGTGTATATGTATTTACGCCTATATATGCACGTATGGAATATTTATTTATTTTTATAATATGTGCATGTACATGTATTTTTTATTTTTTTTATTTCTTTATTTTTTTCTCTCTTTCTTTCTTCTATTCTGCATTTTGTATGTTTATGCCTTTCCTTAAAACAAAATAAAACATTTGATCACAAAAAAACCCAAAAAACTTTGCTTGCTGGGTTTGATACCGGCAGTTTTACCTTTAACATTACTCTTATGAATAAAGGTTAGTTTATATGTACATCATGAACCATCATTCAATGTGACTCCCACAATATTTAATATTAGTTTTCTCAGTTTATTAATAACGAGGCTGACATGTAATATACACATCTTGCCAAATCTGTGCCCCTTTAAAGTCCAAAGGTTTTGAGTCTAACGCGGAAGTAACTCAGAACTGCATTCTATCAAAAGGCCACCAGGGGGCGACCGTCTCTATACAAGTCAATGGAGAATTCACCAACTTCTCACTTGATTTCTAACCTCAGTAAACGTTTTCAAAATGTGTTTATGGTCTCAATCGCTAGTTTAAAGCCTTCTTCAATGCAGTATGATGTTCATTTGTGACATTTTGGCCTCCCTGATTTTATATTTGACGATAAAGCAGAGTATGCATTAGGGCGTGGCTACGTCCTGATTGACAGGTTGATTGACCAATGTCCTCGAGATCCAGCCCTCGCAACCTATCACACCCTGTTTTAATTTTTCCCAGCATGCACCTGAAATTTTTAAGATGGTGCTGCCCAGATTCGAAACTATTGGCTTCCGAGCAGCAGTCCACAAACCAATTGGTGACGTCACGGATGTTACGTCCATTTCTTCTATACAATCTATGGTTTGAATCTGTCTAAGGGTGAAATAAATGCAGATATACATAGGTGCTGCCAATCTGCTGAAGAAGACTGGCAGCAGCTGGCAGCTAACAGCTTTCAGCTCTAACACACATTTTCCTCAGAAACTTCTACTTTCAAATAATATTCCATACAACTGTACATTTGGTAATCCCAGCCCTCCTAAATTCCTTGCAGTATAATTTAAGAATGTTAATTCTGGGTTTCTTCCCATTCCACATAAAGTCTCTAATTAACTGATTAAAATGTTTAAAAATCCCTGGAGGAATGCTGACTGGCAACATGATGGAGATATAATTAAACCGAGGCACTACTACCATTTTTATTATGCTTATCTTTCCCTGTAAAGTCAGATTTATTAGTTCCCATCTATCTAATTTTGTTTTAATCTTTTGAATTAGTGGAAACATATTAATTTGCATTATATTATATTATAAAATCTACACAAAGTGTTATTATCTATCCATCTGAACTGCAGTCCATTAAATCCCCCCCCCCCATGAGACATTTTTGATACTTGTACTTGTACCTCAGACTCGCCCCAATTAATTTTACAACCTGATATATTATGTTTTAAATAAACCTAACAACATAGGGGCTGGAGAGCCAGGGTTAAGGCCCATTTATGCTCAAAGTTAAATACGGATACAGACGGAGCCTTCTGTCCGTGCTCTGCGTTCATTTCCTCCGTATTTCTGCACGTTTCCATGAAGCTTACGGATACGGACCAAACGGAGCAGTACCACCAGAAACCATGGGGGGGCAGTGTTGCTGTCACTACTGGATACGTAGCTCTAGTGAGACACGAAGAAGAAATAATGGTGGAACTTTTTGAGGAAAGGTTGTGTGGGTCGGTTAGAAACTTTAAACATATCGTTTTTGTCTTTTATGCAAGAGGAACATTATCAATATCTCCTCCACAGTCGCCATGTTTGTGTCATAACCTTTTGACTCAGTGCTGCCCCTTGGTGGATGTATTGGTTAACATCCATGCCAACAAGTATGCAACTTAAAACTCAACTCCACCCAGTCGAAAGTGTTCTCCACTCCTTGGTAGAAGCCTGTGATCAGATTGTTATCCTCCCTCCCTATAAAACCTGACCTGTATAATGTCCAGCAGGATATGCTCTTTGTGCATAGTTAGCATGTTGAAATCAACCCCCTGCTAAACTGACAGGCCTGCAGCTGGTTGGATCTAGTGGCTACTCGGGTAGTCACCCATTAATACAGCCTCAGATTATACCTTCGTTAAGATAGGTGTCAGAATATCAATGCACTTCTTATAATATTCAACCGGGGGAAGCCGTCTAATCCTGGAGCCTTTCCTGACTTCATTAATTTAATAGCTTTCCTAACTTTATCCTCTGTAATTGGAGCGTCCCAAGTTTCTACTTGATTAGACGACAGCCTGGGGAGATCAATCCTCAAAAACCCAATGCATTCATTTCATCAATATTAATGGGAGTGTCTGAAATATACAGATGTGAGTAGAACTTTTTGAAGACTTGATTAATTTCCTGAGGTGTAGTCGTCGTTTGTCCAGATTCATCCTTAACACCTGATATAATGTAGGTATCTTCATTTTTGTTTTAATGGTCTTGCCAGTAATTTGACTGACTTCTCTTCACTTTTGAGTCTAAATATGCCAAATTAATTAGATTAGTTATATATCTATTTCAATAAGGTCTCACTATACCTTTCAGATAAAGTTTTTTCCTTTTAGTTTAACTTCCAATTTACTGACTGTCTCCTTATTGTTGTGTTCTTCAGCTTTGATGTATGGGCTATAATTCTGCCCCTAATAAATGTACCTATCTTTAACATAACTGTTAAACATTGGTGCTTGAAACAAAGAAGTGTTTAAGTCTCCACCTACTATTCCTCACTCTTTGAGTATCCAGAAATATTTGGGACCTCTTGATGATAAGTCTCAGAGGACAGTCTTCATCTTTAATGGGCACCAGTGACCGGTGAAGTTAATTCTCAGCTAGGTCCAATTTAAGCACCTTTAAAACCAATTGCTTAAAATACTCCTGTGATTTGCCTCCCTCCAAATGTTCCTGAGCTCCAATTAGCCGCAGGTTGAGTCGTCTATCCAGGTCTGCTGCATCTTACACTGTTCTTTTCTAGCTCGTCACACTGTTTGGATGTCTTAACCGGCCGTTCTCACCCTTTACATGCATTATTCAATCATCTGCCTCCTTTAGTCTCTCAAAAATAGCAGAACATTCATGCTAACTTTAGCGTGTAAGGTTCAACATACTCCTGCAGTTCTTTAAGTACATTGATGAGTTGTGAAATCTCTTGCATTGGTTTTTCCCAAAGTTGATAACTAACTGGAGCACTCGAGTTGGGCTTGGCTTTTCCTTGCAGCTTTTGTCATCTTTGCTCTAGCGTTGTTAGCATACAGTAGTTTATCCCTCGCTTAGCTATTGGAGACTTTGAGCTTGTAGCATCCATTAAAAAGAAGACGCCAAACCACTTTTAGATGGCAACATTAGGTGTTTAGTGATGAAATCCAAGGGGAAATTGGGCAGGAATCATATCCTTGACGACCATTTCAGTAGTTAGACCCATGTGACAATGACACTTGGGATGTATGACATTAGCTTAACAATGACAAGTAAAATCATACTACTGTCAATGGGAGTCTATGAGTAGGCTCATTGGGAAGGAGGCCTTAAAGAGACAGGAGCTAAAATAGCTGTTTAAGACATGGGCTGAACTGAAGGGCTGCATAAAGAGCAAATATAAGAAAAATAAGGATTTTTAAAAGACTGTTAATCCCTCAGAATATAAATATAAACCTAAATATGTGCATGATATATCATCTTTAACTTAACGTTCTTGAGTTTTAAACCTCATCTTACTAAATCAAGATCTAAATAACCTTAAATACCAGATGTGATGTTAAACTGTTGGTCATTTCTTTTATAAGCCACACACCGAATCAATTAATCTCTGGTACATTACACAAAATGCAGCCCCTGCCACGGAGAACTCCTCGAGGTGTCATAAATCTAAGTGCAGTGCTGTTTTCTTGCTGTGGGGGCTGCTATATTCAAGAGGCACATTTCAATTCAGCAACAGCAGCCATCCTAAATGTGCTAATGATTTGAGTGATGGCAGGGAATAATCCACCGGCGCTCAAGCCGGCAGACGCAAATTAGACATGTAAATGCTGACCTTTACCAATGGCATTTGAAATGAGCTGTCGGAAGTGATCTGGCCCAGCGCTCGCTGTCACCTTTCAGCCGGAGCCTCGCGCACGTTTGCTGGCAAAACGGAGCGGCTTCGTGCCTCTGCTGCTCGGTCTCTGTCTGTTCTTTTCGGAGCTCTGGTTAACCTTGACCTCTGTAGCTGCTGGGTTACGGTGCCATTTAGCCAATAAGCATAAATACAGTGTTCAAGGCCATTGTGTGTTACTCTGCAGCAGTGTGGACACCTGCATGATGTTGATATTGATAACCAGACTGTAAACAGGGTCGCCTCAAATAACTGGCTAATAATGAATTGCAAATAGGGTCCAGGTATTGATCCGCCATTGGCATTTGGGATGTGTGGAGAGAAGGGGGCGGGGGGTTAGGTTGCCAATGTCGATGATTCATCAAGCAGCTCCCTTTTGTGCGAGGTGGCCTTTGACTGTGAGCTTGTCACTTGCTCTTGTTATCTGCTGTTGCTCTCCGGCTTAACGCAAAGCCCCCCTCCCCTTCACAAAAGGGGAAAGGGTGGATGCGGGGGGAGCCAATTATTGGACAGGCTGCCTTGATAGTGTGGCTTAACAGCTGGCTTATTGAATGGGAGATGGGAGGGTGCTGCTGCTGCTGGTGCTAGTGTGTGTGTATGTATGTGTGTGTATTAAAGAAAAAGAGATGGCGAGGAAGCATAAAGCCTTGGCTGTGTGCCATCCCGGTGAGCACTCGTGGTATCCTCACTCAGTCTGGTACATAGCATGCACTCATTCTCCAGGGCACCCAGCTTATCACTGTGTCAACATCTTTATGGGGCTCTAAATATACTGGGATCAATACAAAGTCTTCGGAGACATTCATCTACTGTATCACGGCAACAAAGATATTCATCTGGTCTGCCCCTTGCAACTTGGATTTCCTACAACAGAGCACTTTAACGGGCTCCATATGCTGCATCAATATGTTTCAACGCTGTATTATTATGAGGGGCAATGAGATATAATGTTGCACTTATATCAAATTAGGAGAAGTGGAAGAATGGGATAACATCTCATCACTACAATTCGAAAGTGTTTATGGCACTCATGAATGGAGCCTGACTGATAGAGTCTATTAAGGTGGATTACAATATTGCTAATCGAGACGTAAAATATCTAATGATGTAAGGCTCCATATGTTTTTTTAAACATGTGAATCAAATTTTTTTTTTAATGAGGATCCAAGTAATTTTTCAAGCTAAAGTTAGGATGTTGTTAGTTTATAGATTATTGCTTTAAAGAGAGTTTAAAGCACTTCATGGCGAACAACAGCAGCTGTTTTTCCCCCCTCCAAACAGGATATAAATAAATATGAACAAATGCATCAATAAACTCTTTTTACACATGTTGAGTTTAAGTTTCATGGCAGTACCTGTGTGCACACGGTAGTGGGTCTCCAGCTGGTGCTTGAGGCTGAACTTCTTCCCACAGCCGTTACATTCATAGGGCTTCTCCCCGGTGTGGATGCGTTTGTGGCCCTTCAGCGTGCTCTCATCTCGGAAGCAGCTCCCGCAAAACTCACACTCGAATGGGTGGTCCCCTGCTGTAATGTGGAAAGAAAGGGGTGGAAAGAAAAAAATAAATAAAATCAATTAATCTGTAAAGCAAATCTTGTTTTTTAAAAAAAGGCAAATACTTGTTGGGGGTTTGTGTCAAGAGACAGATTGAAGGGCAGGATTGATATTGATGGATGCTCAATCATCGTGAAGGTCAGAAACAGGCAAAAAATAATCTGAATATCGTTAAAAGTCTGATTCATTGATGTTCATATAGTTGGACGGTTTAAGTTTTGACAGCTAAAGCGAGCCATGTTACTGCATGCTATGTCTAATTTTGGTGAGTTTATGCACAAAGCCAGACAAACAGGTGTTTATACTCTAATAGATACCCACTTAGAGGCTTTAATACCAGCATACAAATGTAACCAATCCTTTGTCTTTCTCTACAAATCCCCTGCACTGCTGCTCTGCTTTGTGTAGCACCTTAAATAATTGTAGCCTGTCATGGCTGTTCACCGGCCATGAGATGTATTATTGACCATACGGTCCCAGTCTCACAATGCATTAATGGATAACCTGACTGATGCAGCAATCCCACAATAATGATCTAAGTTTGTCATCCCCAGAATGTATTATAGTCGGGTATCTATATAAAAGCCAACACATTACAAACAGGTCATTTTCTGTACTGCTTATAGGACAGGCAGGAAGTCTTAAAAGAGGTTTACATTATACATTTGGTAGATTTTAAGCAGCAAATCACTATCTCTATCAGTTTGGCTTCTGAATATCAATCTAATTCCGGTATACAAGCACATTAGACTAATGAGAGGAGTCAGAAAAAGGGGTGACACACAGGTATAAGACCGGGTAATTCATGGATGCATTGTTGGGTTTTTCTAAATGAACTACATCGCTTTCCACTTGGAAGACGACCAAGAGGCATCATCCATCTCTCTGAAAGGCCAAACTGTAAACCAAAGGGCAATTTTGTCAACAGAAAAGAAGCACTGCGTTTGTCTTCTGACTGGCGAGCTGCTGCAGGACGGTGAGCTCGAACCTGTCAAAATGTTTGCAGAGCTGTGATCACTGTCAGGTGGACGATGTCATCGTCTTTGGTTGCTGGCCAACAAGTAATAACATCAGTTGGCTGTTCAAACACTTAAGGTTACTAGGCTTACATTGCATTGCATTGCACTTGGACTCAGACGTTGGAATTTCCGAGTTCTCAATCGGAAATCTCAACTGGAAAGACCCCTGTGATCAGATTTCCGACTCGGAAGGTCGGAAGAGCCCCAACGGTCCCGACGTCAAAATCCAAGATGGATGTTACTAGCATTTCTGTCTTATTTGTGTCTAATTGTGGACGTGTTGCTATGGTGTTTGTATGTGCAAAATATAGTGAAATGCCTTTTTTTAATCAACTGGTATTACTATCAACTGGTTTTCTGACTTCTTGAACTAGAAATGATTCAAACTCGAGTATGACGTCATTCCTAGCCCTGACTTCCAACTTCGGAGACAAAAGGTTTTCCCCAAAAAACATCAAGTGACATCTTTTAGTCATGTTCATAATGACTATCAATGAAGTAGTGTAATGTAAAAGCACTGCCAGACATTGTTCTCATCTCCTACCGACAGTCAATTTTGTCATTTTTTAGCCATGACCACAAACTTAATCCAGCCTCCAACCATTGAAGCTAGCATATCAGAAAACTTGCCGTTACCTCTCTGACACCAATACTGTTAGCTCGTCGCTTTGAAAACTTTTTATAATAATAGGTCTGGTGCCAGTGTGACTTAGCAATATGATTCAGCACATAACAGAGAGGAAATAAAGTTGTCTAAATCTGTCTACCTTTTCCCTACCTTAATTTCCACTGTATTACTTCACTATCAGCACACTGTCTGTTTCTATTCATGCCTCCTCTGTCTAATCCTTTCACACTGGGTAAATGTATTCTCACTATTTATTTACTGAGGACCTATATTTCCATTCTGAGACACCATTAACATTTATTTCAGACACCACGCTTTTTGCAATAGAAGTCCGGTGTGACAATGCATGCCTTCACAAATTAAAAGGACAACAGGCATCCAATTCTGCTCCTCAGGATGCCGGAGCACAGGTCCCCACAGGGTAACTGTAATGGATATTCAGATGTCAATGATCAGGATATTATGATTTGCGGGAGGTTCTCACCAGCAGTCTAAAAGACTAATTGTATTCCTGTATTTGATGAGGAGCTGCTCCTTGCATCATTTGCTTCCACCCACCCTCTGTGTTACACGCTTAATGTCTCCAGCCACATAATGTTGTGGATATTTATTAATGTATTTCACTCCACTGCTGCAGGTTTAAGTCACCATCAATGACCTATGCCTTTCATTATCTGCCTGTCCGAGCAGCAACGTGCCACGGAATAAATTGCATTTCTCGTTATGTGCTGCCGCCGCTAACCCGCTGTTAAGAGACAATTTCGGTTCTATCCTGCATATTTTATTTAAGATTTTATGTCTGTGTGTGTATACAGTATGCATGGGGTTTATTTGGTTTATTTAGAAGGAGACACACAGAAAAAGGAGGGATGAAAGAGATGGATACCCTTTAAATGCTCATCACATTTTTGGGTGGTGCTATACTTTCATGGAAGAAAACGTTTTCAGTGCCTTGTGATGTTGGACGCCTTCCCATTAAAGGAAAGCTTTGATAGGGATGGAGGGGTGTAGGGGGAGGGATAAAAACTCAGACAGGGAGGGAGAGGGGGAATGTGGGTGTATGTGGTGGTAGAGGTGGGGGCTGGGTAAAAAAAAAAAAAAAAAAAAATCAATAAAAGTGACAGTCTTTATTTGTCTGCATGAAGTTATCAGTGGCTCCCGCTGTAAGACATTGTGCTCTTTCTAGCGTTTCAACCACAGCAGAGATCACAATCCATCACGGAGCTCGGTGGGCTCGCACGACGCCGCAAGAATAATAATTGAGCTCAGATTCACCTGCCTTTAATTAGGGCTTCTGATCAGACCAGCGAGTGGGATGCTAATACTCAGAGGAGGCCTACGGAGGGTTATTTACGCTTAATGTCCTGTTGCTGCACGTCTGGTGCTGGCGAACATCATCAGAAATGTGGAATTAGTAGGAAAAGAGCTTGTTGTCTTTGTCACAAGCAGTGCAGGATTTATACTGTTTGCATAAAAGAATAAATACTATAACATATGCACTCATTTTTCTAAAGCATGACATTTCATTTTTAGTACCTAGATTGTAGTCTTTTTAATTTATTTTATTAGTAGTGGGATATACTTCATTATATTTCACTTTATCACTCACTTCCTGATATTTTTATAACATGTACCTTACTAAAAAACAGGTGACAACTACATAGCAGGTACAAAACCCCCCTCAAAACACGACCAGGTAATACACTGATATTCTATTTCCTGTTGAAAATAGATCTTGTAGGTCCACCGACTAAAACAGGATGTCTGTCACCAGCTAAGGTTGAAAAAGATGCAGAGAACGGTTCAAAATGCAGAGTGGTTTTTCAGCATCCTCCTCGTCCTCAGGATGGATGTAATGCATGTTATCTTCTCTTGCCACTCGGGGACGCCAAAGTTCAAAGTTGCACGGCAGAGCTTTAAATAAATCAGACACAATTCTATAATCACATTGTGAGGATGTAAAGAACCAGACAGGACTTCATTTTGTCAGGATATTCTCAGGGGGGGCTGGAGAATAATGGGGACATGTCCTCTGTCCATCCCAAATCTGGCACTATTACTTTTTCTCCTCCCTTATCCCTCTTTTCCTTCCTTCCTTTCTTTCCTTTCCTCCTTCCTTTCCTCCATCCTCTCTCTTTTCTTTCTCTGTCTCTCTGCTGTGACCACATGGCGGGGAGGCCACAGATGAGGACCCAGCATAGTGAGGTGGAACCACAGCATGGTGAGTGGACCCTTGGGTGCCCCCGAGCATCACCACCTGCGTCTCTTGACCCTCCTCCCACCTCTACATTTACACACCCACCCCCACCCCCCCACCCTTCACTATTACCTCTTTTGACACCCCAAAGGCCTGCCCAGGGTGCCTGTGCCCATGGGCACCCGGGGCGTGTTCATTATATACGGTAAGAGGCTGTAAATCACCGGGCTCCATCACTGCCAGGACCAGAACTGGCTCATTCTCTCTCTCTTTAAATTCAATTCAGTTCTCTCTCCCTCTTTCTCTCTCTTTCTCTCTCTCTCTCTCTCTCTCTCTGGCTGTAGCACCATCAAATACAGCTGCGAACACAAAACACCCTGCCACAGCAGACAGCAAATTGGCTCTGAGTTAAAAAAAAACACACACACAGACACTTACACACAGACAGTGCACAACAACGGAATATTAATGAAGGCTCGGTCTGTGAAGAGAAAGTCTGGGGAAGGGAAACAGCACAGCTGCCATCACTGCTACTGTTATAAGCCAACATTGTTTATTTGCGTGTGTGTGTGCGCTTGAACCTATAATGTACTGTACCTACATGCAATAAAGATATATAAAGAAAACAAAGAGGCAACATGTAGGTATGTGTAATATCCTGGTGTTGAAACTGCAGGTGGATGGAGGAAAATAAGAAGAAAGACGCAGTGTGTGTGTGTGTGAGAGAGAGAGAGAGAGAGAGAGAGAGAGAGGGAGATTGCAAGATTAAGATGCTGAAATAAACACCATTAAATCAGTTTTTTTTTCTCCCTCGTCCTAAATGGTGATCCAATGTCAGAGCCTGCACCAGCAAGGCTGCTTTCAAAAGATAAGCCGGCAGACAGGTAAAATGAAGCACACGTAATGAATGTCCATAAAATGCTTTTTGCTGCTTTCTGTTGTCAGTTGATACAACAAAATGTTGATTCAACCAATAACCGAGAGCTATATCAGGAGAAGCTCTCTACGGGTGATGAGCTGCCACGTTCTGCTGTCCATTAAAATGACGATGAATACCAGGAATTCAGATCTTTGCTATTTACTGGGAATTCTCACCAAAAAAAAAAGGACTCCTGTGTCCTGGGAAAAAAATACCAGAGGGATTTTATTTTTAATGTGACGCCTTCTTTAAACTTCATTAACTTAACTTCATTAATACTACCAGACAACTATTGTACCCTAATACTTAACTCTGACCTTGACGTGCCATTATTGCAGCAATTATTCTAACATCATTTTTTGAGCTGCTGTTTCTTTTAATAACTTTTCATGTGACTATGGCTCTTTTTAAAATCATTCAAACACACCAAAAATGGCTTTTTTGCTTATTGTTACTCCACTTAGACGTTTAAAGCTTCACTGTGCAGGTCGTGGATGTGTCACGAACCAGCTCAGAGAAAGCAGAAATGAAAATGAATAAAGCTCCTTAAATGACACTCATTGTGAACTAAAGATAGAATATAATAATGTCATAATAAGTCAGCTAAGTCAGTAATGAATGCAATGTGTGGATTAGTGAAGTATGTCATGCGTGCAAAGAAAAGAAAACAAATAAAAAAGAACCTCCTTACTCATCATGGCGGGTGAAAGGTTTAGGACAGAGGTGTCATTAAGGAAGGAAGGAAGGAAATAAGAAGCGAAGGAAGGAAAGACAGGCAAAAAAGAAGGAGGGGAGAAAGGTAGGAAAGACAGACAGTGAAGGACGGACAGACAGACAGAAGGAAGGAAGGACAGAAGGAAGGGAGGGAGGAAGCACAGATGGAAGGAAGGACAGAAGGAAGGGAAGGAAGGAAGGAACAAAGAAAGAAAAAAGGAAGGAAGGAAGGACAGAAGGAAGAAAGGAAGGAAAAAAGGAAGGTAGGAAGGACAGAAGGAAGGAAGGAAGAAAGGAAAAAAGGAAGGACAGAAGTAAGGACTGAAGAAAGGAAAAAAGGAAAGAAGGAAGGAAGGAAGGAAGGAAGGAAGGAAGGAAGGAAGGAAGGTAGGAAGGACAGATGGAAGGAAGGAAAAGAACACAGGATGGCAAGTGGGCCGGATCGCACCCCTCGGTGGGCCGTATCTGGCCCACGGGCCGTATTTTTGACACCCCTGGTTTAGGAGGAAGAGAAGAAGAAGTCACCTAAATAAGCCGAGGCCTAAACTAACCCACCTACCCCCTTCACTCCCGAGCCAGGAAGTCACAGCATGTTTTCACATTAATCTACTCAAGTGGGAAAGTTCCTCTGTACTCACCTTGAATCTCAGTTCAAGGTGCGTGTCTGTGAGCTGATGATTTGTGAAGACGAGATAGTTGAACTTTTCTTTTTTTTTTTTATATGTGTGGATAAAAGCCATATCAGACACACATCATCATATCATTCAAAGCATTGCATTATTAACCTTCCTGTCATCCTCACGGGTCAAACCCCGGGTCTGACCCCGTCTGTTTGGACTGTTCCTTCTTTCCTCTCCCTTCTTTCCTTTCTCCCTCCCTCCTTCCCTTCTACCTTCCTTCCTTCCTTCTTTCTTTCTTTCTTTCTTCCGTCCTTCCTTCCTTTCTTTCCTCCCTTCCTTCCTCCCTCCTTCCTTCTCTCTTTCTTTCCTCCCCCTTCCTTCCTTCTTTCCCCTGTCCTTCTTTCCTTCCTTCCTCCCTTGTTCTTGTCCTTTCTCCCTTTCTCCCTCTCTTCTACCTTCCTCCCTCCTCCCTCCCTCCCTTCTACCTTCCTTCTTTCCTCCTGCCTCCTTTCCTCCCTTCCTCCTTTCCTCCCTCCTTCCCTCCTCCCTTCCTTCCTTCCTCCTTTCCTTCCTTCTACCTCCCTTCCTTCCTTCCTTGACTCGAGGACAACAGGAGGGTTAATACAGCATTTAAAAAAACTGAGAAAAGAAACCCTAAATGTATCGCCTCCTCCCTATAGCTATTTTGGCTGCAGTGTATTCTGGTTGCATATTGAGGTGCAAGAAGGACAATAATAAAAAAATAAAAAAGCTGATGGTAGATATGGACAAATGTTAGAGAATTGCAACACACACACACACACACACACACACACACACACACACACACACACACACCAGGCAACATGTAGGTAAATGATACTGATTCTCTGAGGTGGATACGCTGTCTGCTTCAGTCTGATTTTAAGCACTATTTTTGCCCTGTTACCCAGCAAAGTGTGAATGAGATTATTAACATCAAAGTGTAAATGTAGAGGAACACCATGCCTCTACTTGGGTTTTTTTTTTTTTTTGGAGGGTAAATTAGGACATATTTCTGGCGCCTATGATGGCTGCGTGAGTTGCTGACTTTATAATCCCCTGACAAAAGGCTCCACATCATATTTAAACGATTGCTTTCACGGCTGGCTCATTGTGATTTAACACACGCCCACAGCGGGACGAGGTTCAAAGTGGCACGAGGCTGCAAAGTCTCATCTGCAGCTCCGGAGACGAGCTGAGGTGACATTTGCGTCGCCCGGGTGGGCAGGTGGATCAGAGACGCTGCTTGTGTCCTCTCCAATGTCTGCTAGACAGAGCAGATGTGTGCATCGCTACTGTACAGGCGGCTCAAGCAGCAGCCTCGTCCACCCCCCCCCCCCCCCCCCCCCCCTCCCCAAACATCCCCAGCCCCCTACCACCATCACATACTAATGGTGTATTCGCCTGACTTGTAAATAGGGCTGACTGCTCTCATCTCACTGCCTTTCGTTTCAAATATTTATCCGTGAGCCGGTGAGCTAAATCGGCTCTGACAGTGAGACTGTTATTTAAGGTCGCAGACAGGCGGCTGGGTGAGAGAGAAAGAGGGAGAGGGAGAAAAAAAACGCATCCATCCCCTCGCTGGTGAAATGGGATTCATTTCCATGTGTTCATATTCTGTCATGGTTACTTTTTTTTTTTCTCATTCTGAATAGCCGCATCCGTCAGGCTACCTCTGCTCCCCTCACAACAATGTATTAGTATCCTGGCCTCGCCTCAGTGGAGAGCCAGCACTGAGAGAATTACTAGTGGACTGAAGGAAGAGGAAAAAAAACAAAAAACACACACACACACACACACACACACACACACACACACACACACACACACACACACACACACACCAACAGAAAAAAAACAAAAAACATAGTCACTGTAAATAAGCTTCGTCTGACGGCTGCAGAATTCATTTGGCGTTGACCTGAATTAATGCTGTTTATTCAGCTGAGCTAAAGTAGCAATGTAACCGGGTAGGGATAGCATCATTTGCTCCCATTTCCTAAAATAAAACATGTTTTTTTTTTTTTTTTTTTACTTTATATTATATTGTAAGATACATTCATCCATGACAATCTTTGTGTGAGGTTTCAGGCTGTGGCTGTACACACACAACTCCTATTTTATTTTAATGGTCGGCTATTCCATTACCCTATTATTATTATAAAAGCTCTTTATATATACAGTGTGAGAGGCGAAAGAAATTTATACAAGAAAAAAATTCACGATTTTTTAGAAATAAATGTAAAATATCTTTGTGGTTACTGGTTTCAAAATCAGAAAACATAATGTTTGAAAATGTTTCTCATCAAAAAATCTGATTTTGGTTTCCCTCAAAAAGAAAAATACAAAACCCAGAAGCACATATGGGATTCATTCTTCATGGCTGAAATGTTTAAAACCACACATGCCTGTCAATCATCACATGTAAAAAATGGTGTTATATATATATTTAAAACGGCATTTTTAAGTATAATGTTTTATATTTCAAAAGGTAAAAAAAGTCACATGCATATCACGTAAACCATGTGACCTAAAAAAAATGAAATGTGTTTTATATGTAATACACACACTCGCTTTTTGGTTGTTATATTACTCCTGTGCACCAACTACTACAAGACTTATTCTGGCACTATTAGGCGTGACTGGTTTAACCTGCTAGTCGGCCCCTCTGGACCCCCATAAGCCCTCCATTACACTAATTCATTTTAGTAACTTGCTTTGCTCTGTGGCTCTGTAGCAGCTGATAATCACGGTGATAATAAACCATCTTCTAGGATTTACTCCACCATAACTCTATATCATTGCTTTAACCTTCCTGTCGTCCTCCCGGGTCAAATTGACCCGTCTGTTTTGACTGTTCCTTCCTTCCTTCCTTCCTTCTGTGCTTCCTCTCTCCTTTTTTCTTTCTTTCCTTCTTCTCTCTTTCTTCCCTTCCTCCATCTCCCTTCCTTCCTTCCTTCTTTCCTCTGTCCTTCTTTCCTTCCTTCCTCCCTCCTACCTTATTTCCTCCCTCCCTCCCTCCATCCATCCTACCTTCCTTCCTTACTTACTTCTTTCCTCCATCCTTCATTCCTCCCTTCCTTATTTCCTTTCCTCCCTCCCTTCCTTTCCGTCCTCCATCCCCCTTTCTTCCTTATGTCATTCCTTCCTTTATCTCTCCTTCCTTCCTTCCTTCCTCCCTCCCTTCTTTCCTTTACTCCCTTCCTCCCTTCCTTCCTTGACTCGAACACAACAGGAGGGTTAAATCGCTAAAAATATCTTAAATAAAATTGTTGTCTGATCATTCTTTAATTAAATCCTCCATATTATGCTTCTCTATCATTTCCATTGACATTTAAATCCTATTTTTCCCATTTTCCTCTATCATATTATACCTAAAGGGACATTATTTTTCCATATCTCAATCAGCTTCATGGGAAATGACCAAAGCTTATATGAGTTGGTCTATTATTTCATATAAAACAACAACCTAAAAGAATTATGTGATAAATAAACTAGACATTGAATTTAATCTTCAGACAGAAACAGCTTCCTTCTCCCTCTGAGCAGTTTCTTATTGAAAAAGGCAGAAAAGCAAATGCTCTTCAGTACGCTCTGCTTTTGTCCTTGTTTTTTTTTTTTTGTTTACAAGTATGATGTTTTAAAAAAATCAATCAAATTTACATCAAAAAAATGTTGCAAGACACTGATCCCTGTGACTAAACACTCAACTATTCTGTTTTTATATGACGAGTCCTTGATGTCCTGTAATAGTCTGGTGGAGACATAATACATTGAAGAGTGCTCTTTGGAGAATTGAGAGCCCAGGAAGAGTAGCTGTTGCAATGGTAACAGCGAATGGGGGTATCCAAACAAATAAACAAACAAATACAAGAGGTGATGCAAGTTCGTAGCAAATGCTTATTTGAGTAATTTCATTGCCAGAGATGCAGCTACAGCATTGCACTGGTGCACCAGAGACACTGATGTAAAATGGGTTGGGTCAGGAGAAATGAGTTATTAGTCAGTCTAGTAGGAGCTTCCAAGTATGTCAAACTCAATTTTATGATTTTTTTTCTTTTTTTTTATGAAGTTGAGGTAATAACTTTTTTTTTTTTTTTTTTAATTTAATAGATTAATATGGTGTTGAGAGAGCTGAGCTTGAAGGTAATCCTCTTAATGTATCAGTCTGTCTTTGAAAACTTTTGATATAGTGACTGAAAGAACGAGAGGCTGGAACAACTTTCATTCGCTGGGTGTCTCCGCTCAGCGTTGGAGGCTGAGGGAGAAGCTCACATATTTATATAAGAGGTCAGTAATAAGCAGACCTGTCACTGATGAAATATTGCAGATTGTTACATTTTGTCTGAGCGTTTCTATTTTAATGGTCGCAGCTTCTCCAGATATTACGGTAAAAAAAATGGAGCTGCCCTCGGAAACTCACAGACCAATGAGCATAGTCAGTTTAAGGTAGGAAGGTAGGAGGGAGGGAGGGAAGAAGGAAGGATGGAAGGGAGGAAGAAGGAAGCATAGAAGGGAGGTAAGGAGGGAGGAAAGGAAAGAAGGAAGGATGGAGGAAAGAAGGCAGGAAGGAAGGTAGGAGGGAGGGAGAAAGGAAAAGAGGAAGGGAGGAAGGAAGGAAGGGGGATGGAGGAAGGAAAGAAAGAGAGAAGGAGGAAGGAAGGAAGGAAGGAAAGAAGGAACAGTCAAAACAGACGGGGTCAATTTGACCCGGAGGATGACACGAAGGTTAAGAAAAAAGGTATTTATCTTATCTCTTTTCTATCTACTAGTCACAGATGCTGATGTCACTACAATGCTACTTCAAGGTACTGAAAAATAAATCGGACATTATGACGCTCTGGACTTCGACTTGAGGGAATATTCACAAATCGGACCTCAGTTCATTTTAATTGAATACCTCTGATTTATATCATCTCCAAACTTCTAAACATACCCGCCTCACCACCGTAATGAAGATAATGAATGCTTCCACTGACCTGTGTGTGAGCGTAGGTGACGTTTGAGTGCAGTATGGCTGGGGAAAGTCCGGTTGCATTCACTACAAATATAGCTGCGGACGCCGGCGTGGACTTCCATGTGCTGCTGCAATGCCGTCTGGGTCTGGAAACGCTTCCCACAAAGCAGGCAGAAGATGGCCATGTCCGACCCTGCGGAGAGAGAAGAAGACACATACACAGACAGTTAGTGGTGAGCATGATTTTCATTTCATTTGCTTAATGGCCACCAGTGTAAAAGGATAACTCAACATGGGTAGTTGTAAGTCATTAAAAAGTCTGTTGCATGTCTTTTTAATGATGCACTGTCACTACGGAGCTAGACAAGGGGTGTCAGCTTCGCCCGTAAGTCCCAATAAAGGTTGCGAATGTGGGCTCAGAGACATTGTAGTTCACTAACTGTACCCTGAAAAGGCTTAAGTATATTGTATTTATGGGATTAAAGGCAAGCACACACAATACTACTGTTTCAGGGTAGGTGCAGAAAAGATAAAGATCTCCTATATAATACTTCAATCGAATCTTGACTCTGCGAGCACTGTGCATTTTTCTCCAGCAGAGATAAAGAGCACACAGTCGGCAAGCACACAATCACATAAAATCACAAAACACCATTAAAACACACACAAACACACACACACACAAACACACACACACACACACACAAGCTGCACACTCACTTGAACACACTCCCTTCACACTTTTTCAATTACCAGGCTGGGGAAAACTCTGGGGAAGGACTGAGTGTTTGGAGCTCAGTTTCTATTTCATCAGTCAATAACACATCTTTGGGGCAAAGCTGACACTAATTTAAAAATCTATGAAGAGCAGCCCGCCTCATGTTCATAACCACTGGAGGAGGAGGAGGGCCCATGACAGCCTCCACGCCAGATCAATCACTGTCTCGGCTGCTCTACACGCTAAAAGAACGTTGGGGTGGGTGGGGGGGGGGATAGAGGGAAGATGCACCGCTGGAGGAGGATGATGATAGGAGGAAGGATACAGGAGAGCTGTTGGAGATTCATATTATTGTTATAGAGGAGGATGATGATGATGATGTAGAAGCCAAGAAGGAGGAGAAGACGGAGAAGGAGAATTTGTTGCATGTAGGGAAAAGAAATAAATATTGACAAAAGCTTCCCTCCTCTAACTATAGCCCTGTCGCCACGTTTCATTTTCTGTGTACTGAAAAGAAAGCAGATGTGCCTGCAGGAGTGTGAAATTTTCATTAGGTCCTAGTCGAAAAAATCATGACCGAGAGGCTGTGGCACTAATGTGTCAGCCCTGCAGGTGATGTAAGGTATATTCATGATCCCTGGAGGATGATTGCTAATGTGTTGATGACCCACTGGTCTTTTTTTATTTTTTTATTTTTTTATTACTGGCCTCGCTATCAGGACGGATTTCCCACCTTTATAAAAAGGAATATTAAACAGCATTAGACACATTGCATGATATTTACTGAGCACAACCTCCCATAGGAAAATAAACTTTCTTCATTCTGGAAACTTCATTAGGTTGGGTATCAACTTCAGCCACATGAAATTTAGTGACCTTGTGGATAAACCAGGCGGGGAGTTCTGGTCCTCTGAAATGAGGCCAACGCGGAAGTAACTTAGAGCTGCATTCTATCAAAAGGCCACCAGGGGGCGACCGTCTCTATACAAGTCAATGGAGAATTCACCAACTTCTCACTTGATTTCTAACCTCAGTAAACGTTTTCAACATGTGTTTATGGTCTATGCAAAGTAACTAAAGTTATTTTCTTTTTGCTGCGTCCCAAACCAATTAAAGTTTTACTCCTTAGCTTTTCACTGTATCTAACTGTCATTATGTATTTTATGATCACGTATTGTTATTTCTTAATTTTTTAAGTAGTCTTTTCTATTTTTTGTGTTCTTCCTTTGTGTGAAGCACCTCACATCAACCATGTTTGTGTTTTTTAGAGACAAACAGGGATCATAAATTGCATTAAGTCTTCTGTACCACTGAACATTTACCAAGAATGACCTGAAGGCACAATGTGTTCATACCAGCTAATGTTACATCTCTTCCTGATGACGACTGAAACAGACTTTATGTGGAAAATGCTGCAGAGTATTGCTTCAATCCGTACTTCAGAATGTAAGTTGATTGCTTTTAGTCAAAGTGTACGATGGATTGCATGAATGCAACTTGGAACATGTATGCAACTGGTGTTAAGCCAGTTTTTCTCTGTCTGTGCCTGTCTCTTCTTCTGCTTTTATCAATGAAGAGGCTATTGACTGGGGTCGATTGCTTCAGGAATCCCTCTGGGACACCAGGTACTTAAGTGGCTTTGATTGACAGGCAGGCCTCTTATTCACTTCTGTTCTTTACCTCATTCTCTCTCTCTCTCTCTCTCTCTCTCTCTTTCTCTCTCTACCTCCAACTTGCTATCTCTTTCTTAGTATAGCACATATTTGCAGGTCTGGCTCATTCGGTGGATGAGCGTAAAAGTGGAGTACATCTTCCTCTCTAGGCTACTACTTCAGACCAAAATCATTCATGGCCACATTAAAAAATTGGAAAAATAAAATACTGTTATTGTTGATATTGTTGTTTGAGAGGTAGAAAATGAAAATACTTGAGGCAGAACCAGTGACAGAGATGCTGAAGGAGGAGTGGGAGGGTTGGTGGAGGGAGTGGTGGAGGGAGGGAGGGTTAGGGGGGTGAGTAGGCTAAAAAAAATGGAGAATTAGAGGGGAAAAAAGGTTTTGGAATGTAAAAGGTTAGCAGACCTTTGACCTCGGGTCTGGGCTAAGGCGTGGACATGGTGGAAATACGAAACCCAGATACTGACACACACAGACCCACACACACACACAGACCCACACACACACACACACACACACACACACAGAAAAACAGGGCCTGGAAGCAAAAAATAGCGGAAGAACCACATGAATAAGACTCTTACTTTGATGTGAAGGCAGTTACAGTGGCAAGTCATAATAAGTTAAATGGCGTACAATACGTGTCAGCGAGTGTGTATCGACTTTAAAAGAAACCTGACGTTCAACTGATTTTATAGGTGATTTCGAAGCAACACGAGACAGCTGATGTGTGAGTAAAAATTGGGGGAAAATTACAAAACAAAATAAAACTTTATCGTCCACTCAAGGCAGGAAAATGTTTCTTGGTTTCACCCAAACAACAAACTAAAGGCTCAAAAATCTTTATGCTGATATAGAAGACATAAAAGATGGTTAGTTAATAAGCTGTATGCCATGAGAGGTCTTTCAGTTGTTTTCTTCTACTCTGTGTTTCACTAACAGCAAGAAAAGGCTTAACCCTCCTGTTGTCCTTGACTCAAGGTAGGAAGGATGGGTGGGAGGAAGGGAAGATGGAAGGGAGGAAGAAGGAAGGAAGGTAGGATGGAGGACAGAAAGAAGGAAGGAAGGTAGGAAGGAGGGAGGAAAGATGGAAGGAGGAAGGGAGGAAAGAAGGACAGAAGAAAGAAGAGAGAGAACGAGGGAGGGAGGAAAGGAAGGAGGGAAGGAAAGAAGGAGGGATGGAGGAAGGAAGGACAGAAGGAGGGAAGGAAAGAAGGAGGGAGAGAGGAAGGAAGGACGGAAGGAAGGAAGGAAGGAAGGAGGGAGGGAGAAAGGAAAAGAGGAAGGGAGGAAAGAAGGACAGAAGAAAGAAGAGAGAGAACGAGGGAGAGGGGAAGAAAGGAAGGAAGGAAGGAAGGAAGGAGGGAAGGAAAGAAGGAGGGAGGGAGGAGGGAAGGGCAGAAGGAGGGAAGGAAAGAGGGTTGGAGGAAGGAAAGAAATAGAGAAGGAGGGAGGAAGGACAGACGGAAGGAAGGAAGTAAGGAAGGAAGGAAGGAAAGAAGGAACAGTCAAAACAGACGGGGTCAATTTGACCTGGGAGGACAACAGGAAGCTTAATTACCTCCATTGCGTCACCAATTAGCAGATTAAAAAAGTCATTCATTCATTTAGTGGACGTTCTCTGTCACCAACGAGGGTCTGTCGAGTGCTCTCAATACCAACTATGGACTGATTTTTGTTTTTTTTTAGTACATAGCCTGAAGAAAAGCATCGACTTCCCATCTGTAACCTCACTGATAAGTCTCTGAAAGGAAGCTTAGATGCTTGGATATGAATTTTGGGGTCTGCCATGAAAAATAACATACCCTGTATTTAGATATATTTATTTATTTATTATTTTTTTTAAAGCAAATCTTATGTAGTCTGACATTTGTTGATAACACTAATTGCCATTGATGGAAGTGCGGCATCATGCCCCCGTAAATGTCTTCTGATGAGCAGAAGCAGCCACTTAGCGACAAACTGATTGTGCTAATTTTCATTCCATGTGAAGCAAATGAACGTAGTTAGACTTCACTTTAAACGCCATGAAAGTTTACTGTGTACAACTTCTCTATGATGCAACTTTAACAAGCTAACGGGAGTTGAAAGCTAGCCGGTATAGTACTGTGTAGCAGCATGAGAAGAGAATAACTGCCCAAATGAAAGTGAGGATGTTCAAAGTAAACAAACCTGCAAGCTTCAGATTAAAAAGAGAGACGAGATACCCACCAGCATCTTTGTGTGTTTATGTGTAAACGCATTATGAATTTGGATTTTCTAGATTTTTTGGTTATGCAACACACTAAATACTGCACTCCCCACTCTCCATTAGCATCCACACTGATGCTATCTGTCTGCACAAAAGCACAGAGTCACTACCAATGAACTCAGGTTTTTTTGGCACTTCTCTTGGCTATTTAATTTTATTATTTTTTATCTAATATATCATTGTTGTGTGCATATTTTTGTAATTTGTTTGTTGAGTGTAACACTGTACTGTTGTCAGATATAAGCCATCAGTATGTTTATTGGGTTAAATTAGAAGTCTGTAATGATTTGGTACAATAACGTGAATGCTAACATTAGCTTGCTAACTAGCTAATGCACGATAAGTAAGTGATTTGGGACACTATCCTGCTGAAATTTGCACATTAAAACATGCAACTACAGAGTCTACACAGTTTACTAGCAGGAGTATGTGATTTGAGACACAGACACAGGCCTTGAAACATCCATCCAGACATCTACTGCATGATTTCCACCTTTCAGCAGTCTATGTTGGGGCTCTACTTGCTATCTTTCCTCCTTCGTGTCTACAAACCAGACTTTGGTAGTAGTGTGTAGTGTGAACCTTGATTAGCTGTAGACAAAATTAAGTGGTCCAAACCATACAGTCAGTACAGGGAATAATGTGTGTGTCTGTGTGTGTGTGTGTTGCAGGAAAGTGAGTAAAGGTGTTGTCGGCCGCTGATAGATGAAGAGAGCAGTGGAGAGATAAAAAAAAAAGAAAAAAAGAAAAAAGTAAAGGTGGGAGAAAAGTAGTTGACCCAGGAGGTCCATTACAGTGTAAAATTGAGTCAGCCCAAAGTGACACCTGAAAGGAAGAGCTGGAGGAGCCTGTGTGGTGGCGGGGTGGCGGGGGGGGCGGAGGGGCGGAGGGGGGTTTGGGTTCTTACTCTCAGTCCTGTTTGGCTGTTTTGGAATAATTTACCTCCTCTAACCAGCCTCTCTCCCTTTCTCCCGCCATCTATTTATAAAGGCTCAGGCAGTTTGTGGTTGTGTTTGTGTGTGTGTGTGCGGCTGCAGCAGTGCCGGCAGTATCTTAATGGGTCTGGAGTGGCAAGGCTGCTGTTATTTAAGTGGGGGACGGACAGAGGCCGGTAATGGAGAGGAATACTCCCCGATGGGAGTTGACAGTGCTTGGATGGGCACAGAGCAGAGAAATGGTCTAAAGGGGTAGAAGCTGGCCATTGAGGTAGGCACTTCCTCTGATTCTGATGTGCAGACGGGTAACGAACCACACTTTCACACACCAGCCTTAAAAAGAACAACTGGAAAAAAGTCTTAAAAAGATCTCAATGAATGGCTTCGAATTTCATCACATATTTGATGATATTTATGAATGGGGAGACATTTGAAAGGCGGACATTGTAACTTTTATCGTTACTTTTCTTGACATGAAAAATGATTCTTACTTTTTTATAGTTTATTCACAGCAGCGAATGATGCAAGCACATGTTTAATAGTTGTAGATTTTCTGTATTAAATACTAAATAAAATCTCTCTAAATTGGTGTCTTGATGATCATTTTGAAAATCATTGCTCCATTAAAGAGATACTTGAAAGTTAAAGAGGAGAGGCTTATGTTGGATTTATTGATTTTGGTCCACTGACAAGATGTCGAGCCCAAACTGAAGGCTCCTCAGAGTCCTATAGATGATGTCATTCACATATTTTACAGGCCTGTTTTTCTAGAGTTTATGCTCATTACTCTTAGAAAACAGTGAATGACATCAGCGTAAATAAACCAACATGTAAAAATCCAACATTTCTCTCTCTTAAACATGCATTGGAAAAACAGATTTATTAACTCTTTTAAGCATGCGGCACCATCTTGGAGACTGTAACAACCCGCCGTGTTTCAAGGTGAACGTTAATGTGTGCAGAAAACAAGCTGTACCTGCTTTAAATCCATCCTGAACACTCAGACTGTAGTCGAGACAGTTAAATGCGTCCCGACTGTGGCCTGCAATGCAGCGTGCTGAACAGAGGACCTGCCAGAGTTAATGAGGCAGAGAGCAGCGGGACCTCAGCACAAGGTGTTCAATCACAGGCCATTACCACAGCCCTCAACCTCCGTTACTGCTTGCTCTTGTCAATAGCAATCTATTGAAAGCTATAGTGTATCCATAGAGAGAGGGAAGAATAGAGACCGAATGTGGGCGTCTGTATCCTAAAACTTTTACATTCATCTTAAAGCGTCTCAGTTTGATCCAGATTGAGGCCTAATAACAGAAACATGATCCCAAAGTCACCGCAACGTCTTATTTATGATTTACGGCTTTGTGAGTTGCTGCCTTCAAGTCCTGCGTTGTAGACTTTTAACCTCTGAAACTTCTGAGTTTCATTTGTCATAAACATGATTTATCTTCAGCGTAGATGAAACAGTAGCTTGACAAAAAAAAAGTGTTACTCAGGGTCCACTTACTAACTTTTAAGAAGAGGTGAAAGACTTTGGAAAAATCTATTATGTGGACCTTGAACTGATTTATCTGATGTTCAGGTGAACTCTCTAATAAAAATAAAAAAAGGCCCTTTATGGTAACAGAGGATTCTTTTATTTCTTCTTCCACTTTTGAGAGTTTTCATTATATTTTAGAAACCATGATGCAAAATGTAGGAAAGAAACTCTGCTTCACATATTTAGCATTTAAGGGAGGCACCTCAGCTCTATTTGAGTTTCTGCTGCAAGTTTTTTGAGGTGTGGGAGCAAATATCAAAAGCAAACTGTGCTGTGTGAGAATGCAAGTTTTCCCCTTTTCCGAAATCCCCCAATCATCCTGTAAATGCTGGTTTGATTGTTTTACAGCTGACTTGTAAAAAGGTTTAGGTCATCAAGCTGTACATGTACACAAATGTCAAAAGACAGAGCCATTTGTTCCCTTCTGGCCTCACACTTGCAGCCTCTCTTAACGTTCAGTCACAATAACATCCATCCTTCCAGGCTGCTCTGTTGAGTTCTCAGCTCTGTTAGCTGCCAGTCACCACAAACACCAGTCACAACAGTCCTGCCTGTGTCAGCCGAGCGAGGTGTGAGAAACAAAAGCAGAGGTGTCGTTCCTGCTGCTCTTTAGCCTTTTCCCAGACGAGAAGTGTTTTTGTTGTTGCTCTCATCTGCAATCAAGCTTCATCACACATCAGGTCACACAGCCGCTCTGAAAAGGTCGCCGAGCACCTTTTTACCTCCGTGGGGTGTCACCGGTGAAATGAATCTTGCCACGAACAAACAAGTTAGAGCCTTCTGTTAAGTCTTTTATGGATTGGAAAAGATCCCACATGAAATGTTTGGATATGCCCCCCACCCTTTCCCCCACCCATCGCCCTCCAATACTCATATCGTCACAATGTAGTTATCATTTCTGGCATATCACCAGGCGGGGGAGCTCTGGTACTCTGTAATGAGGCGGGAAGTAACTTAGAACTGCATTCTATCAAAAGGCCACCAGGGGGCGACCGTCTCTATACAAGTCAATGGAGAATTCACCAACTTCTCACTTGATTTCTAACCTCAGTAAACGTTTTCAAAATGTGTTTATGGTCTCAATCGCTAGTTTAAAGCCTTCTTCAATGCAGTATGATGTTCATTTGGGACATTTTGGCCTCCCTGATTTTATATTTGACGATAAAGCAGGGTATGCATTAGGGCGTGGCTACGTCCTGATTGACAGGTTGATTGCCCAATGTCCTCGAGATCCAGCCCCTCGCAACCATAGCAACCTCCCCGCTCCGCCTCATGCCCATATAAGTAGAATCTGTGTTTTTATTTTTCCCAGCATGCACCTGGAATTTTCAAGATGGCGCTGCCTAGATTAGAAACTATTAGCTTCCGAGCAGCAGTCCACAAACCAATGGGTGACGTCACGGATGTTACGTCCATTTCTTTTATACAGTCTATGGCTATTGCAGTGTAGCAGGACCCCCGATGGGTAACTGTTGTTATCTGTGGCACCGCAGGGACACAAACAGTCATCGTATCTGTTTGTCCAACAGAGTCAGACACTGAATTTCAAAGCAAACAATGCAGAAATTAAAGATAAATGCTAACTCTCTCTTTGCCTCTCTGCATTCTTTAGCCATTGAAACATATTGTTAGACATATGTTCCTCAGTCTGATCACGTTCTCTTCAGCAGATTATCTTCCGAGGACCAATTTGTTTTTAACTAGGGGAAAGAAAAATAGGCTTGCTAACCAATAAAAAAAAAATAAAAATGGTGTAAATGTAAAACTATTTCTCTGAGCTTTCATCAAACTCTGAACAAATCCTGTACATGTGGACCAACTGCCACATGGTGCTACCAGAAGCACAGGGACTGCCACACACATATATATAAGAGAAATTAGGAAATTACTGTTAAAGTAGTTTAGGCAACATGCATTGCATCCAAATTACATCACTCCAGACAGCATGAGCAAATCATCTCCTGTTTGTGGCATGCAAACTGTAGCTAATGGTTAAATTTAGGCAAGAAAACTCGACACTTGAGTATGAGTTAGAGATTATATATTTCATGACTATTTCAGGATCCTGGAGTTGGATTTTAGATGCTGGTGTGACCACAACCCCTCAATGTGATATATTTCTATATTTAAGAGGAATGAGAAAGCTCAAATAAATAATATATATATCATGAAGCTATTTAATCAACTCATCTGACATTACTTTCCATTGCACTCAAGCATTTTAGCATTTAACCTGTTGCTTTTAACGTCTTTCAGTTTACTGTTTCCTTACTTTTGGAGTTCATATTTCATCACGCTTGTCTCACAACCTTTTAGAGGGTTAGGGTTAGGTTGCTTCCACAGACGGACTTTCATAACCATTGCTACAGTATCACCTGTGGAGTAACGCTGCGATGGCCACGCAATGCCTTTCAATCAGAGTATCCTGTTAACCAACTGTACTGTGTGCAGCACTCACTTACATCCTCTTTCCTCAGCTCACATTTCCAACCCCGGTTTCTCTTATGCGCTTCAAAACACACACACACACACACACACACACACACACACACAGACAGACACGTAACACCAGAAACTCGAGTGCAGTTACGTGGCCTTTAACACACACACACACACACAGACACACACACACACACACACACACTGTATACAGCATATGAGAAAGAAAATGAAATGGATTGTTTGCGCTACTGCTAATTCATTTTAGAAACACCTCCACAAAACTATTTATTGATCTAACCGAAGGTGGGACTCTTTGATAACGGGAGAGAGAGAGAGAGAGGGGGGGGGGAGAGAGAGAGAGAGAGAGAGAGGGGGGGGGGGGGAGAGAGAGAGAGAGAGAGAGAGAGAGAGAGAGAGAGAGAGAGAGAGAGAGTCTTACATCTGTGTGAAGTGGAAACCTACTTGATTAAAGCGACAATGAAAAAGCTCAAATGTCTGCATCAAGTCTTGCATACTGTAGGTTTTGCTCTTATTCAAGTTCCAGGTTAACAGTGTGTTGTACTGTAGAAGGTCACATTCAAGACTTTCTGCTTCTGTATGCAAATGTTATTTACTAGAAACCTCTTAAAAAGGCCAGTAACAGTAACCGATGGCATTGAATACAACACACAATGCAAACAGATATGAAGAAGGTTTTTTCTCATTTTCAAATCAGAAATTGGTAAAAAAAAAAGTTGCAGCCATGTCTTCCAGTATAGACCTTAGTGGATTCTACCCTGCAGCTCTAGACCACTTGCACCTTATTTTTAACGTCCAAAAGAGTCAGACCTTAAAAAATAATTCAGAGAGGGGGGAAAAAAATGCATATTGGTTGAACTAGTCATATTTATGTATGTGGGCCACTTTGCTTTAGGGGGAAGTGAGCCACTGCCTTACATCACTTCCTGTTAGTATTAAATGGTACTGTATACGGTAAAGAGACACCAGTGTAACAGCATCTGTAAAACAAATAAAGACCAAATCTTACAAGAATATTTGAATTCTTTAAATATGAATGTGTGCAATATAAATGCTATTTTGACTTTGTAATGACCTTTGAATTTGAATTTGGAGAAACGAAACAGGTTATAGTACTTAAAATACAAGTGCAATCAAAAGCGAGTCGTTGGATGTTTTTAATGTGGAGCAATAATCCAAACCAAAAAAATCACATAAACACAGATTACTATCCTTTAAGATCAATCCAATAGTGACTTTTAAGCCTTATTGGAATGAGGATCAGCTTTCAAAAGAACTAACAGGAATCAAAGGGAAAAGGCAATCTCTATTATAAGAAAAAAAAAAAAATGTGAGCAGCACAACAGTCAACAGAGCCGTCCCCGCTGTGTTTTGTTTTGTTTCGTCTCTGCCTCCCAGATCCATCGGGCAGTGATAATTCACATCGGGGCCCGCAGCAGCCCTCAGCAGCAGCAGCAGCAGCAGCAGCACTGACATTGTAAGATGAACTGCTCCCAGCTAGATTAATGCCACCAGATGCCAGGCGAGATGCCATATTAATTACCCAGAGATAATGTCAGCACAACCATATGGCAGCTCAACTGGCCATTTAGTTGACAGGGAGAGGTCTTTGATATAGCAGTGCAAATTTCCTCATCTGCAACCAGCATCAACAGCCTTCGCCCCATATTCTCTCTCTCTCTCTCTCTCTCTCTCTCTCTACTGTAGCAACTGGAGCACTTCACTACTATTTGCACCGTTATTACTGAAATGATGATCTCTGCATCTGTAGGATATTATAATACGGACGCTAATACATTGTTAGGAGAGCTTAGCGGCCATTTTTTTTTTTTTAGTATTCATGATGATTTAGGTAATTTAGAGGATATAATACATTTTAATCAAGGCAAAGCTGGTGATATTCTATAGATATATATTTTAAATTGTTAATAAGACTTATATTATTGTCTGAAAACACATCATTAAGCCCCACTGTTACACTATGAGACATCCTCCATTACCATACACTGCCCTATTGCCACAAACATCAAATATGTACCAATCTATGTCTGTTTATAGCTCCCCAACAAATGTTTTATTTACCCCAGTTTGAATAAATGTTTGCTTAAAATTATTTACAGTGCCCAGCGGTTTTAAAGGGGAAATTACTGAGCCATGTTAAAAAATTAAACTGGAGTTAATTTGAAAAACCGCCTCTAAGAATAAAGCATTGAGAGAGAAAGAGAGAGAGAGCAAGGATTTCTTCCAGTTAGCAGCTTTAACTGTAAAAGATGTATATGCTGTATAAGGAGAGAGAGAGAGAGAGAGAGAGAGAGAGAGAGAGAGAGAGAGAGAGAAAGAGAGAGAGAGAGAGAGAGAGGACTATCTATATTCCTATAACACGGGGCCTTTAAAGGGTCTCACATCTTAAATACACATCACACCCACCTTCAAAAAAAGAAAAAAAAACCCTCCTCGGCTACGACTGCAGTGGATATAAATTCAGACGTGTCAGTGGAATTTATTTACCAGCATGTGTTTGTTTTTTTTCACCCCCCCCCCGCCCCCCATCACCCATCACCCCCCATCACCTCCCCTTCTCTCTCTCTCGGCCGCCATGCTGACTGTAAAGATCATAAACGATGCAAGCCGGGGAATGAATGTCAACGTGAAAAACAGTGGCAAAAGCCCTTTAACATGATTTACAGTCGAACCTCCGGCCCCCCCTCCCACCCCCCCTTCCTTTTTTCTCTTTTGTTGACTTGCGGAACATTTACAAAGACGGACCACGCTTGCCATCCAATCCACCCCCCCCACCTCACCCTCCACCTCACCCACCACCACCACCGGAGCACCCCACCTACCCCCCCCACCCCCCACCCCAACCCCTCCAATCCCCCACAAATCCGATTTAATCAGACAACTTGTGCAGTGTGGCTCGGAGTAAGAAAAAGGATAATTAGTAAACAGAGGAGCTACTCGCCAGGCTTCATTGGCATTCGCACCGGGTTACTGTGTCGCATTTAAAATGCAGTCTGATGAAGTCTACAGAATCAAACCATTTGTTACTCCTATTGAGAAGGCTTCGGGCGACTGGCAATTAAATTGGAATTAGCGCTGGGGAATGAGATACGGCAGATTCATACCAAGGAGAGGAGGGGAGAGGAGAGGAGGGGAGGGAGGAAGGGGAAAGGAAACAGAGAGAGTTCTCTGCCTGGTCCTGACTCTGCTCTACAGTAGGTCAAAACTACAAAGTGATTAGGTTTCTTTCCTGCTTGACTACTAGAATCATATTTCAATGCAACCCAGCAGTCTCTTATATATACGGCTTCTGTAACTGAATTAATAAACTGATTTGTGTACTTTTGAAGCATATACGGACTAAATTGAAAGAAGAAAAAGTGAAAAATAAAAAATAAATGGGCGGCTTAGAGGTGTTCCTAACATCTGAGGGCTTTAACTTGTAATGATTATAAATATATATATCTCTCTACTAGGAAGAAAACAAACATGTGAGTGCACTTTAACTCTGAATCTGAGGACGAGAGCGAGAGAGAGAGAGAGAGAGAGAGAGAGAGAGAGAGAGAGAGAAGAACAAAGAGATGCCATTTGCTCTACCACAGTTGACTGGGCACAGTGGAGCTCAGCGTGGAGAGAGTGCTGGTCCACTGGCAGAGGAAGGAAGAGAAAGGAAGAAGGGATGGATGATGGAGGGAGGGAGGGGATGGAGGGATTGGAGGGAGGGAGGAAAGGGAGGGAAGGGAGGGCAGATAAATGAAGTGGAAATGAGAGGGAACAGCTCCTGTGCTACAGCTGGCCTCCTCTAACTCTCAGCCAGTCTGGCCTCGACAACTGGCTCGCTCCTCCTCGCCAATGAGGGAGGGGCCTCGGTTTTTAAGCGGGAGGGGCCAAATCCGGGGCCAGTAGGGGCCACTTGGTACGCTCCGAAAAAATAAACAACACGCACACACTGTATCGAAATGTTAAAAAGTATCTATTATGTGAGAGTAATTGCTTATCGAGGACTCAAAATGATTTTAAATGTCAAATTTAGTTTACTCATCACGTCGGAGGAAATTACCCTCCATGATGCCTTCAGGGTCATCATCATCATCATCATCATCTTAGGCGGCTCAATTTACGCTACAAATACCCCCCCGATTTACACCCTTGGTTTGCAGATGTTGGTGTTCACAAGGCAGGGAGGGTTTAATAAGGAAATATGCTACTGTAGGATCCAGATGTTTTTGGAGCTTAACAGATATTAGTGACTCTTTTATTAAATATATGTATACTGGTTTATTTGATGGCTATTGTGTTTGATTTTAATGTCATACAGCATGATACAGTATATATATATTCTCAGTTCTGTAGCATAATATGTACTGTACCTTTACAAGGCAGGGAAGGTTTAATAAGATAATATGCTACTGTAGGATCCAGATGTTTTTGGAGCTTAACGGATATTAGTGACTAGTGATATTAGTATTAAATATTATGCATACTGGTTTATTTGAAGGCTACTGTGTTTGTATGATACAGTATATATATATATATATATATATATATATATATATATATATATATATATATATATATATTCTCAGATCTCTAACATATGTACTGTACCTTTACAAGGCAGGGAAGGTTTAATAAGATAATATGCTACTGTAGGATCCAGATGTTTTTGGAGCTTAATGGATATGAGTGACTCTTGTATTAAAAAAAAATATATATATATATATTGGTTTATTTGATGGCTATTGTGTTTGACTTTAATGTCATACAGCATGATACAGTATATATATAGTCTCAGTTCTGTAACGTAATATGTACTGTACCTTTACATTTAATAACTTAGAGCTATTAGAGCTATTAGAATTAAAATATTGGCTTTATTCCCCTTCCTCCGACTGCTCTGAAACTCCAAAAAACTGAGCAAAATGTGCCATCAGAAAAGAAAAAAATAGTAAGAGAGCCGATCATTATGATAGTAAAGTGTTTGCCTGCCTGAATGTGCGCTTGTATGAATGTATGCACTCAAATGCTTCATCCTCAAGGTTAAATACAAAGATGTTGCTCAAGCGAAGTCCATTACTGCAGGAAACCAATGAAAATAAATGACAGCATTCAGTGGGGGGTTCGAGTAATCCCACCGAGAAATTTGCGCAGCTCGGCCATTTGTATACCCAGTTTTCTCCAAATAAAAAAAAAAGCTCAATTGTGTGTTTACAGATGAAGCACCACATCTGAGTGCCATCCTATTTTTCTCTTTAACAGGAAATGGAGACATTTTCGCTCTAAGTATATCAAGAGAATCTGCCGGCTGATGTAAATCCCTGTCACCAAGATTAATGAACTCGAACATGTGGAAGAAAAAAAAAAAAGAGGAAGAAAAAAAAAAAAAACCCCTCTCTGATCTTCTTCCTAGACTCTGATTCAGCGGCCAGGACCGTCGAGGTTTTTTTTTTTTTTTACAGAACCTGCAAGCAGCTACTTTACAAATGTGAACCGTGCACGTTAACAAAAGGATTTTTTATTGCTTTGATTACTAAAAGTGGAAAGAAGGAAATGAGTCGAATAGGTTTGAAAGCTAATATACGTCCTCTGTATGTATAATGAGAGCGTGAAGACTTGAAGACATGAACAACAAAAGATGAAAAAAGGGAAAACCTCACGTTGGCTGAGTGTGTCGAGTCGGTACAGGTTAATTACTGGAAGTCTAATTCACTGATTTCAGACCTCTCACCTTTTATTTTTTAATATATAAACATCATTTGCATCATTCCTTTCCTTCTCTGATATCACTTCTGTCTCTTCTTCTATACAGCTAAAAAAAACAAAAACTCATCCACTCTTCCGTTTCCTTAAACACTGCGAAAATGAGCCGTCTGTGTTTCCAGACACAACACACACACACACATCGTCATGCAATGTAAAAAAAAAAAAAAAAGAGGAGTGAATCTATTTACATGACTAATTTAAAAGTGTGAGTATCATTTATCCAAACATGACATGATATGGAATACATAATATGGTGAATATATGAAAAGGTTGTTTTTTTTTATTCATTAAAAGGAGTTTAATGGAATTTAATAGCTCTAATAATAGTTTTAATATATTATTTGCTCTTTACATTTTTGATGTGTCATATTGGACACTGTTAAGTATTAAAAGCCAAATTAAAAGAATAAAGGTGAGTTTATAATGTGTGTATGCTTCATTTAGCGAGTTCAAAATATTAAATACATATAAAAGTCAGCTGTTTCATATTCTTCTTCTTCTTCTTCTTCTTCTGTTCATATTACGATCATGCTATGTTAAATTGTGTCAAAGCTTCAATATATAAATGTATAGTTTTTTTTAATGTTCTGTCATACTGATTTAAATTCACAGATTTAATTCATTACTGAACATAAATTAAACTTGTTTATTTTTAAATGCAAAAATATTACTTTTTAAAATTTTCATTTTTCATTAGCATCGAAAATCTATATTACAGATAAAATAAAATGTATTGAAATGGCAGTTTAGAGCCGAATATATCAATAAATAATACAGTTATTTATAGTAAGTAATTAAATTGAGGTGTAAAATCTTAATTGAGTTGGTTAATAAACAAGTTTTCTGTCACTCTTACCCAAATTTAGTCAATAAAATAAATAATAAATGTTTTACTTTTTCATTTATCTTTCAAAAACTTGTTAATTTCCTCTACTTTTCACTACTACAAAATAAGATACACCCACAAT
>JAJDFG010000809.1:0-50000 GCA_021039105.1 Scomber colias
CCTCATTGAGAGAGATGACCAGTTTCAGTTTGGTTTTTATTTTGAAGGAATTGACCAGTTTTAGTTTGGTTTTATTTTGAAGGCAATTGACCAGTTTTAGTTTGGTTTTATTTTGAAGGAATTGACCAGTTTCAGTTTGGTTTTATTTTGAAGGAATTGACCAGTTTTAGTTTGGTTTTATTTTGAAGGAATTGACCAGTTTCAGTTTGGTTTTATTTTGGAAGGTGCCAAAAATTAAATATAAATTAAATATAAATACATATAAACAGTGATGAATGGTGGCAGATATATTCACACTTATTGACTGATGATAATAATGATGTAGGTTCATTATAGTGACATATATGATGTGACATATAGAGACCAGTTTATTAACATGTTAGATACACGTGACGGACATATGTGTGTGTGTGTGTGTGTGTGTGTGCCTGAGGGAAGGTGAACTGTGTGTGTGTGTGTGTGTGTATCCATCTCTCTCTCCTCCAGCAGTTTTTCTTCTGATTCATATTTTATCATCTGTCCATCAAACGTCTTCCTCTGCTGCTGCTGGGCGAGTTTCAGCAGATCAGCAGCAGGTGGCGCTCTGAGTCCACCGTCGCTGCCGTTTTTAAACTGTCACAGAAGAAGAAACACAGCGAGGTGACATCATTAAAACATGATTGGAAACATGTGTGTTAGTTTGATGTGAGGAAGGTTTCAGCCTCCTCATTCCTCACACTGACTTTAAAGTCCAACTAGAATCACATTTAATCCTCTGTGTCTGTAATCTGTCAGCCTGTGTTTGATTGACAGCAGCTGGGGGGGAGGGGTGGGTCAGTATCTGTGTTTGATTGACAGCAGCTGGGGGGGGGGGGGGTCAGTATCTGTGTTTGATTGACAGCAGCTGGGGGGTGGGGTCAGTATCTGTGTTTGATTGACAGCAGCTTGCAGGCTACCTGTGTTATTTCTGCAGCAGCTGTAAATACAGACAGCCTGTTGTTAACAGGTCTGAAGACAGCAGGTCCATGTGGGCCCATGAGTGGGTTACATTTAGGCTGTAATATGGATCCCAAGTGGTCCCACCCATGTTTGCCCATATGGGCTTCAACTGGGTTCTGACTGGGTTTCAGGTGGAGCCCAACTCGGTCAGACCCATGTAGACCCATATGTTTACCCATATGGGGTCTAAGCAGGCGGGGAGTTCCAGTCCTCTGAAATGAGGCCAACCAGGAAGTAACTTAGAGCTGCATTCTATCAAAAGGCCACCAGGGGGCGACCGTCTCTATACAAGTCAATGGAGAATTCACCAACTTCTCACTTGATTTCTAACCTCAGTAAACGTTTTCAAAATGTGTTTATGGTCTCAATCGCTAGTTTAAAGCCTTCTTCAATGCAGTATGATGTTCATTTGGGACATTTTGGCCTCCCTGATTTTATATGTGATGATAAAGCAGGGTATGCATTAGGGCGTGGCTACGTCCTGATTGACAGGTTGATTGACCAATGTCCTCGAGTTCCAGCCCTCGTAACCATAGCAACCTCCCCGCTCCGCCCATGGCCCTGCCTCATGCCCATATAAGTAGAATCCCTGTTTTTATTTTTCCCAGCATGCACCTGAAATTTTCAAGATGGCGCTGCCTAGATTAGAAACTATTGGCTTCCGAGCAGCAGTCCACAAACCAATGGGTGACGTCATGGATGTTACGTCCATTTCTTTTATACAGTCTATGGGGTCTGAGTGGGATCAGAATAGACCTTAAATGGGCCCATTTAGTCAGTCACATGCGGGGCCATACAGTTTACCCTGTTTATGCCCGCTTACATCCCTTATGGGGCTCATACAATCAGCCCACATGTTGCTGAAACCATGTGGGACCAGCAGAATGAGCCCAGTTAAAGTCCACTCAGGACCCATGTGGGCCCACATGGACCTGCTGGTCTGAGCCTTTCACATTCAGTTATGTATTCACTTCATACTGTTTAAAGCAGTTCATTATAATTTAGTCACTTCAGGAAATGTTCTGTTCATGTCTGTGAGTCAGATAAAACAGAGACGTTGTTCAGTCGGGTTTTTGTGTTGAGTGTCAGGATGCGATCAGGCTCAGTGTGACAGATCTTCATCATCATCGTCATCGTCATCGTCATCATTATCTCCTTATTCACTGATTTGTATGATTTTACAGTATTAAAATAAGGATTACCGCTCCGTAGATGGATAACAGAACAGGATCGTGCATCATGGGTTTGGTCGACGTCAAAGTTAAAAATCTCTCGAATTTCTGGCGTTTCTGTTCAGGACCGTTTCTCACTGCTGCTGATCAAACCCAAACGTACATTTATATACTTCTAAACTGTTTTCTGGTTACGTTGCCTCGATGAACTTAAAGTCTGCGTAAAGTAACAATAAATATGTCTTCTTTCATTTCAATGAAATTAGGCTTCAGAATCATGAACATTGAAGCTCTTTTCTCTGAAATGCTGAAAAACCGTTTAATGCTCAATCTCCACAGTTCAGTGTTAGTTATCATCCTGCTCTCATGTGTTCACTGACGATGTTCTAACATTTATAATGACTGAATTCACTTCACATAGACTTTAATCTGTCTGATGATGGCGACGTCTGAAACTAAACTGAGTATCAACATTACTGCAGCTTGTTGAACAGACGGATGATCATTATTAAACCTTCTGATCCTGTTTAGAATAACACCAGCTCCATCAGCAGCTCTTTGAATCTAACTTTATATTTTCATTATGAAGAAATAAAAATCAGATCTGTTAGTAACGTTTCTCTTTTCTGTCTGCTCGGCTTTTCTCTGTTTGTTTCTTTTCCTCACAATACTCCCGTTTCCCTCCATCTGCCTCCCTCTCTCTCTCTCTCTGTCTCTCTGTCTCTCTCTCTGTCTCTGTCTCTCTCGCTCTCTCTTTCTCTGTCTCTCTCTCTCTCTCTCTCTCTCTCTCTCTCTCTCTCTCTCATCTCTCTCTCTCTCTCTCTCTGGCTCTCTCTGAGTGATTAAGGCGTTATAATCCTGATGGTCCCTGACGTGAGAGAGAGAGACACACAGAGAGAGAGAGAGAGAGACACAGAGAGAGAGACACAGAGAGAGAAAGAGAGAGAGGGAGAGACACAGAGAGAGAGAGAGGAGAGGAGAGCTGGTATGTTAGATTTGAGGGAGATGCTCAGTAACCGACGGCAACGCAACAATGCCGCACGACCATTGGTGAGTCTGGCATTTCCCCTCATCCTCCATCTGTGTGTGTGTGTGTGTGTGTGTGTGTGTGTGTGTGTGTGTGTGTGTGTGTCTGCGCTGTTTCTTAAATTTGACTGAAATTGATGGATTCTGTGTTGCGTTTTTGTGACATCATTAACAGACAGCGGTGCGTTCAGGTGTGTGATGTTTAGGTTGTTTAGAGGTGATACTGCAGCTCTATCAGAATCAAACAGTGAGGAATGGCTGCAGCAATCTGACTCTATCAGGCAGGAAATTAAACATCTGCACAGCAGCATGTTTACATCTGGAAGATAAATATAAATATAAAACACCCAAAAGTTTCATTAAGATTCGTATTAGATTAAGAACGGAAACATTTCTGCATGAAAACACTTTGTGAAGGCTTTGTTTATGTTTGTGCAGCTCCACATGAGGCAGATCACATGTGGAGCTGCACGAAATCACAGAATACATGAAGCCTGCTGGTTGTAGGAGGGGGGGTTGGTGAGGGGTGGGGGGGGGGCAGAGGGGGGCGGAGGGGGGGTGGAGGGGGGCAGAGGGGGGTAAAGCCTTGTCCCCAACTGTTAAACACTGATTTTTGGGTCAGTGGTAAAGGTTAAGTTATGGTAAGGGTCTCCATGAAATTAATGTCTATGTAAATGACTGTGTGTGTGTGTGTTTGTGTGTGTGTACATGTGTGTATGTGTGTGTGTGTGTGTGTGTGTGTGTGTGTGTGTGTGTGTGTGTGTTTATGTGTGTCTGTGTGTGTATATGTGTGTGTGTGTACATGTGTGTGTGTGTGTGTGTGTGTGTGTGTGTGTGTGTGTGTATGTATGTGTGTGCATGTGTGTGTGTCTGTGTGTGTGTTTGTGTGTGTATATGTGTGTGTGTGTGTATCTGTGTGTGTATGTGTGTGTGTGTGTGTGTGTGCATGTGTGTGTGTGTGTGTGTATATGTGTGTCTGTGTGTGTGTGTGTGTGTGTGTGTGTCTGTATGTGTGTGTGTGTGTGTTTGTCTGTATGTGTGTGTGTGCGTGTGTGTGCGTGTGTGTGTATGTGTGTGCGTGTGTGCATGTGTGTGTGTGTGTGTGTGTGTGTGTGTGTGTGTGTGTGTGCAGCTAAAGGGCAGACGGTCCGTCTGTCTAGAAACAGAAGCCAGCAGCGTTTCCTCTCCTGCTGCTGCTGTTGTTTATGTTGTTGTTGTCGCTTTTCTCTTTCACGCCGCCGTCGTCGGCCGTCGACTCGTTTTGACTCATTTTGCCACCAGATGAATATAATTAGCGATGTGTGCGGAGGACCTGCAGGGAAACGTCTGCAGAGGACGGCCCTGCAGGTGAAGCACTAACACAGATTCACAAAAAGTCAGTTAACACACAGATTTGTTTGTTATAATGTAAAGAAGCAAAGAGCTGAGTGTGTGTGTGTGTGTGTGTGTGTGTGTGTGTGTGACTCAATGTAGCTGGTTGTTGTTCCCACCAAAATCTTTGTAGTTGCAGTAAAATCTTTGCAGTTGTAGTAAAATCTTTGCAGTTGCAGTAAAATCTCTGCAATTGTAGTAAAATCTTTGCAGTTGCAGTAAAATCTCTGCAGTTGTAGTAAAATCTTTGCAGTTGTAGTAAAATCTTTGCAGTTGCAGTAAAATCTTTGCAGTTGTAGTAAAATCTTTGCAGTTGTAGTAAAATCTCTGTTGTAGTAAAATCTCTGCAGTTGTAGTAAAATCTTTGCAGTTGTAGTAAAATCTCTGCAGTTGTAGTAAAATCTCTGTTGTTGTAGTAAAATCTCTGTTGTAGTAAAATCTCTGCAGTTGTAGTAAAATCTTTGCAGTTGTAGTAAAATCTTTGCAGTTGCAGTAAAATCTTTGTAGTTGCAGTAAAATCTTTGCAGTTGTAGTAAAATCTTTGCAGTTGCAGTAAAATCTTTGTAGTTGCAGTAAAATCTTTGCAGTTGTAGTAAAATCTTTGCAGTTGCAGTAAAATCTTTGTAGTTGCAGTAAAATCTTTGCAGTTGTAGTAAAATCTTTGCAGTTGTAGTAAAATCTTTGCAGTTGTAGTAAAATCTTTGCAGTTGTAGTAAAATCTTTGCAGTTGCAGTAAAATCTTTGCAGTTGTAGTAAAATCTCTGTTGTAGTAAAATCTCTGCAGTTGTAGTAAAATCTCTGTTGTAGTAAAATCTCTGTTGTAGTAAAATCTCTGCAGTTGTAGTAAAATCTTTGCAGTTGTAGTAAAATCTTTGCAGTTGCAGTAAAATCTTTGTAGTTGCAGTAAAATCTTTGCAGTTGTAGTAAAATCTTTGCAGTTGCAGTAAAATCTTTGTAGTTGCAGTAAAATCTTTGCAGTTGTAGTAAAATCTTTGCAGTTGTAGTAAAATCTTTGCAGTTGTAGTAAAATCTTTGCATTTGTAGTAAAATCTTTGCAGTTGTAGTAAAATCTCTGTTGTTGTAGTGAAATCTCACATGATGTCATCTCTAAATGTCTTAGCTTCAGCCTGAGTGACACATATGCTGTCAGCTTATAGAACATTGGATTGTTAGTCAGAGTTTATTTGTTTATTTGTCGTCCTGCCCTCGTTTCAAACTGAACGTCTTCCAGATCATTCTTGGCGTTTCTTTCCGGCTCCGTCAGTGGAGACAAACTGTGTCTAAGCTCTGTGGATGATTTGGATGAGACGGCTGTATGTCACTGATTCTGTTTGTGATTTTCATGGACGGCATCTCGAGGTGCAGCTGGGGGGGAGGGGGGGGGTGTCGATAACGTGGTGGCTCCATCAAACCGAGACCTCCACAGAGAGTCAAGGCCTCAGTCTGCTTCAAACCTCTTTACAATGTCCTGACTGGAGAAGCCTCAAATCACAATCATCATTTGTTAGCAGCACGGCTCTACGGATGGAAATGTTGGTCTGTCGGTTTGCCATTTTGGCTCAGACTGAAATCTCTTGACAACCTTTGAGCCAAAATGAAACCAGAACTTTCAGATTCTGTTCCAGAAGAAAACCTCATTAAAAATCTCATCAGTGTGAAACTCTGCTAATCTGTCAAATCAGTCTGGAACAGAAACTTTCTCAACAAGATGTTGTGAATAATTTCATGTGTTTAGATTTTTTAAAAAGAAGGTTAGCTAGTTTAGTCCAGTGGTTCCCAACCTAGGGGTGGGGCCCCTCCAAAGGGTCAGCAGATAAATGTGAGGGCTGCTGAGATGATTAATGGGAAAGAAGAAAAAACAAAGTTGTGATACACAAATGTGGACAATATTTCCCTCTGAGATGTAGAAAGTAGCATCACATGGAAATACTACAGTAAAGTACAAGTACCTCAAACTGTACTACAGTAAAGTACTAGTACCTCAAACTATACTACAATAAAGTACAAGTACCTCAAACTATACTACAGTAAAGTACTAGTACCTCTAACTGTACTTTAATACAGTACTTTATCATTTTAATAAAACATTTAGTGACCATATCGGCTGCCTGTGAGGAAGGAAGTCTAAAAAGTGATATATGATTTGTAAAAGGACTAATAGGATATTAAAACTCCATCAGCATTCTCAGTAAAAACGAACCTATAACCGTTTAAACTGAGCTGCCAGCTGGAGGTTCGGTTTCCTTCATGGTGAAAGAACTGGAGGGTTAATTAAAATGTTAATGAGCAGCTTTGATGTTTCCTCAGAGCACAGCAGGCTTCCTGGATGAAAAAATAAAAAAGACATTTCTCATGACTTTACATGCTGGAAAATGACCTGAACTGTGCCAACCAAGAAAAAAACTCCTCCTCCTTTCCCCCTCTAATACTTTCATTTAGCAGCAGGAACAGACGACATAAACGACTGTGACTCAGTGACTCAAGGTCTGCAGTGAAAATGGTTTGATGGATATTTGAAAGAAAACACCTCAAAGTGACCTGATCAGTGATGAGTCATCAGTCCCAGCTGTGATGTCAGCGTGTTATCTCTGAATCATTGACGTGTATTCAGACCAGACAGACGTAGTAATGAGTGACATCACCTGTTGTTTGACTTCCTGCCTCAGTGTGAGCGGAGCAGCAGGTGGAACCACTGGACTAAATAACAAACAGCAGCTGTTACATCTTCAGTCTGAAGCTTACAGTGTCGCTGACTGCAGCTCCAGCTGACGCATTTAAAAAACCTCAAATACCAGCCAGCATGCCCATGTGGGACCGTAAGGGTTAAATCTGGCTGCAAATATGGGTCCCAAGTGGGTTTGTCTGCAGTTTCCATGGTGACCCCACATGTCTTTGCCCACATGGGCTTCAACTGGGTTCTGACTGGGTTTCAGGTGGGGACCAGCTGGGTGAGATTCATGTGGGCCCCATATGTTTGCCCATATGGGGTCTAAGTGGGATCAGAATGGATCTTAAATGAGACCCATTTAGCCAGCCCACGTGGGCTTCACATGTGGGGCCCGAAACAATATGGGGCCCATACAGTTTGCCCTGTTTATGCCCATGCCTGCTCAGTACCCACATAGCCCACATTTAACCCATGTGCTGCCCACATGGGCATGCTGGCGGGGTTCTCTGTAGAAAGACTTCAGTGATTGTTATTAACGAGTCATTCTGGTATAAATCTCTAAAGTCAGACCCAGTGCTCACCTTGTAAATTATTGTTAATAAGATTAAGAGACTCGTAGCAGCTTTGATGTGTTGATGCTGTGTGGATGTTGATTGGCAGCTGTGATTGACAGTTGGCTCTGGGACTCACTTCACTAAATTTATGATACTTGCCCCGTTAGCACAGTTTAGATATAGTAGCTAACGTTAGCCTAAGTGTGCAGCGCTCTGGGCTTTAAACCAGCATGTGACGTCTGTGGTTTCAGACTGTCACAGATAGAAGAGCCAGTTATATTCTATCAGTGATCATAAAGAACATATAACAAAGATTATTGTGATGATTGTAGGAATGACCTGAAGTATCTGACATCACTGTATCGTGTGTGTGTGTGTGTGCGTGTGCGTGTGCGTGTGCGTGTGCGTGTGTGCGTGTGTGCGTGTGTGTGTGTGCGTGTGTGCGTGTGCGTGTGTGTGTGTGTGTGTGTGTGATGATGTGATTGGTGGTGACATGCAGCTGTCAGTAGAGATAACGAGCCAGCTGAGAGTCAAGTTAAAAGTGATACTGGTATTTTTTATTTTTTTTATTTTGAAGGGACGCTCTGCCATGTTTAAATCTCACACACACACACACACACACACACACACACATCACACACACATGCACACACACACACACACACACACACACACACACACACACACACACACACACACACACAGACACACACACACACACACAGCCCCTCACTGAGTGACCTTTTCTGTCTCAGCAGGTCTTGTGTCTTCAGCTTCCTCTCTGCTCTCGTCTTCCTGACCTTTTTGTTTCATTCCCAGAAGCTCTGAACACTCAGTGAACTCTGAATGCTCTAAATGCTCTGAACACTCTGAAACCTCAGTGACCACTCTGAGCACTATGAATGCTCTGAACACTGTGAATGCTCTAAATGCTCTGAACTCTCTCTGAACACTCTGAACGTTCTGAAACCTCATTGACCACTCTGAGCACTATGAGTGCTCTGAACGCTCTGTGAACACTCTGAACGCTCTGAATGCTCTGAACGCTCTAAACACTCTGAACACTATAAATGCTCTGAATGCTCTGCTCAGGGTTTTGTTAGTATTTTAAGTTGTTTTTCAGTCCTGAACGTAACAAATGACCGACGACAATCCGTCTATCAGGTTTATTGATCGTCCCAAAGAGTTATAACAAAAACATGCTGATAATAAGACGAGTGCTGCTCGGTTCCTTTTCTGTCGCAGGCTTTTAAACAGTGACTCTGCCTTCACACATTCACACTCACACACACACACACACAAATTAACACACACACACACACACACACACACACACACATCGTCATTAACCTCCCAGCCCGACCGCCTGCCCTCCGGCTGTGGAAATGTCAGTTTGGTGAAATTAATTTGGATTCATAAGGGACACTAGAGGAGGAGGAGGAGGAGGAGGAGGAGGAGGAGGAGGAGGAGGAAGAGGGGGAGGAAGAGGAGGAGGAAGAGGGAGAGGAAGAAGAGCAGGAAGAGGAGGAGGAAGGGGAAGAGGAGGAGGAGGAGGAAGAGGAGGAGGAGGAGAAGGAGGAGGAGGAGGAGGAAGGATATGAGAGAAAATGCATTTCAACAAAACTCAGCAATAAAAAAAGAACATATTGCACTTTTTCACACACTCTCCACTTTTATTATTTAAAGCTTCACTAATCTAAACTTTTTATATTAATAAATCAAAAGTGAAAAAGTCTGCGGCTCATTTCAGGATCAGGTCTGTGAGTCTAAAACGCTTCTTCATCACTCAGTCAGATGTGAACACAGACAGGAAACACATGTTGATGTCATTCAGGGTGATTTACACTTCCTGAGGAGATCATTATGTCTGACGTCCATCAACTATTAAAAACTCTTTTTTAGAAACCAGAGAAGAAGAACTCAGCTGAGAATCATCACAATACTCAGTGAGGTTATACAATCATTCATGAAGCTGCATTAAAACTAATCAAACACAATCTGTTAACACCTAGATACTAAGAGTCGAAGGGATTCAAGAAAATGAAAGAATGATTTACTAGAAAATTCCAGGGAAATTTTGAGTGCCACGGGGCTACTGCCAGGACGAGTACACGATTCATTTCCAGTGTTCAAAAGTCACCCTGATCATATTCTGGTTTCAAGAATTGCACTAACACTAAGGAAGTAACTTTTACTGTTGTAGTATTAAGTACATCTTACTGGTCAGTATCAAGTGTAACAGTAGATGTAAGCAGAGAGTAGCACACAGAGCACAAGGCAGTAGCAACATGCACTAACTCTAAGCACTACAACACAGCACTTTACACTTCACACATACCCTGTTAGCACACAACACAGTGTGTACATACACACACATACAGACAAAGACACACACACACCATACCTGCCTGCAGTTGAGTGTCAATATAATTCATATATATAGAGAGAGAGAGTATCAATACTAGCTCGGCCGCTAGCTTGGTTAACTGGCAAAACAGACGGACAGGTAGAATTAGCCAATCACAAAAAACCACAAAAGTAGGTCAGTTTCTGCCCAGCAACAGGTTGCTAAGGGCAGCTAAGGCCCTGCGGTTGCTACGGCGATTTGAGAATCTGCTTGGAAAAACTTCTCAAAATTCTAACTTTGAAGAAAAAGTGATTTCCACTCCTCGTTTGACTGCTCATAGTTTGAAAAGTTTACATGTTATGTAAAAACAGTTTGGTGTTTTGGAGAGAGCACAAGTTTTCCTCCGTTTTAAAGTTTGAATCCCGTTTCTACGTGCACGTATGAGAGAGCTAGGTGACTGAAAAAAGGTGAAGAAAGGTGAAATTTTTGGGGGTTTTCAAAAAATTCCCATTCCTTTCCAATGGAGAAATCTCCCGGTTTTTTGGAATTTCAACACCAAAAGTCACAGCACTTCTTTCCCGATCAAGCCGCATGTTTTGATGTATATATTGTCGGGGTTTTCTCAAAGCTGCGGGAGGAGTTACATGCCAAAATTTGGTGCAAGAATCGCCCTGAGGCACTCCTCTCCAGCTTTACTGCTGGAGAGGAGTGCCTCGGAGCTGCGAACCCGTGGCACTAATACAGTGAGAAACAGAGAAGATGAATTTGGAAATGTTCTGCAGCCGAGAGAACAGCAGAGAGAAACCTTTGGAGAATAAAACTATACTTCTATCACATTTAAGCCGTCAGTAGAAGTGTGCTCATGTGTAGTTTGAGACACAACACATCTGTCACGTTTCACACTGAGCTGATGAAGTGAAGCAGAAGGTCGACTCTCGTTACTGACTCACAGATTAAACATTATTATACGACACAGATTATAATCTCTGACCAGCAGCTGATGTTCGGCTGCAGACGCCTCAGAGAAGGTCTGGCGCCTCGCCGTCCTGCAGCCGTCACGCCGTAAATGTCGCTCGGCTCCGCAGGAAGTGAACATCGACTCAGTGACTCGTCTGCAGGAAGGTGTTGATGCTCCAGGACTCAAATGAAACTGAACTTTAATGTCACCCAGCTCAAAACAGTTAAGTCGAAGGAAGGAAAAGAAGACAGGAAGGACAGAGGGAAGGAAGGAAGGAAGGAAGGAAAAGAAGACAGGAAGGACAGAGGGAAGGAAGGAAGGAAGGAAGGAAAAGAAGACAGGAAGGACAGAGGGAAGCAAGAAAGGAAGGAAGGAAGTAAAAGAAGTCAGGAAGGAAGGAAGGAAGGAAGGAAGGAAGGAAGGAAGGAAGGAAAAGAAGACAGGAAGGACAGAAGGAAGGAAGGAAGGAAGGACAGAGGGAAGGAAGGAAAAGAAGACAGGAAGGACAGAAGGAAGGACAAAAGGAAGGAAAGAAGGAAAGGAAGGAAGAACAAAAGGAAGGAAAGAAGGAAAGGAAGGAAGGAAGGAAGGAAGGACAGAATGAAGGAAGGAAGGAAAAGAAGACAGGAAGGACAGAGGAAGCAAGGAAGGAAGGAAGGAAAAGAAGACAGGAAGGACAGAGGAAGCAAGGAAGGAAGGAAGGAAAAGAAGACAAGTATGATATAATCGATATTAAAGTCTGAACCTGAAACGTCTGACGGCTGATTGACGACAACAAAACAGATTCAGGTCAACGTCTTTTTGGACACCTGAGAAACCATGGCAACCACACAGTGTTATCTGAGGGATGATTACTGTGTGTGTGTGAGTCTGTGTGTGTGTCTATCTGTGTGTGTGTGTGTGTGTGTGTGTGTATGTGTGTGTGTGTGTGTGTGTGTCTTTTGTGTGTGTGTGTGTGTGTGTGTGTGTGTGTGTGTGTCTTTTGTGTGTATGTCTGTGTGTGTGTGACTGTGTGTGTGTGTGTGTGTATGTCTGTGTGTGTGTGTGTGTGTGTGTGTGTGCGTGTGTGTGTATCTGTGTGTGTGTGTGTGTTATAACTGAGTGTCACACATCATCATTATGTTTGTCGCAGAGGAGCAATGAGTGTGTCACTAAAGATAGAGCTGCAATCTTTCAGGAGCCTCCACACACACACACACACACACACACACATACACACACACACACACACACACAGACATACACACACACAAACACACACACACGCATACACACACACACACATAGACAGACACACACACACACACACACACACACACACACACATACAGATACACACACACACAGATACACACACACACACAGATACACAAACACTCACACACACACATATTGTGACAGTGTGGGCGTATTGTTTGTTCATATCGATCATCGGCGGCTGATTGAGACATTTTTGAGGTTTCGGTTCAATAAATCATTCGTTAGCAGCTTTAAAGTCAAGTAGAATAAATTTAATCCAGTTTTAAATCTTCATGTTCATTATTTAACTTCCTGTTTCTCTGCAGCAAACAGGAGCTGCTGAACACCTCCAATGTTCCTGATGCTGACTGCCCCCCCTCCCCTCCCCGCACCGCCCCCCCCACCATGAAGGTAACACACACACACACACACACATACCTGTTTTACTACCTCGTGGGGACCCTGACTGGGGTCCTTTCTAAAGGGTCTAGAGACGTAATTTTAACTCCTAAATTCATCATAATTCTGTTTGAACAAAAAAATGACTTGAAATATCAAAAACTCACATAAATCTGAAACCTGAATGTTGCCCCCTCCTCGCTGGGACCCGTAATGCTAACGTCTATTAGCATACAACTGACATCACTGTTAGCCACAGTACAATTCATATTCAGTATTTGAACAAATGTTGGATTGAAACCCAGGGGGCTAATCGCTAAGCTAACATGCTAATATGCACACTTACACACTTTGTGAGGAAAAGGTCCCCACACTGCAGTACCGTGTGTAACCTCTGGGATTCACACACAGGCAGGAAAACCAACCCTGTGGGGACCGACTCCTGGTCTGTGATGGGGACCAGGAGTCGGTCCCCACAGGGTTGGTAATATGTTAGGTTGCGGTCCCCACCAGGATAGAAAAATGCACACACACACACACACACACACACACTGATACATCTGTAAATCTGGCCTTTATTTCTCATTCCTCCTCTTTCATATTTGATTTTAACGTCGAGTTTCATTAACAGCGACTGAAAAAGCAGATATTATGTCATTATACTTTTTACTTCTTCTCATAAAGTGATTGTGACAATGTGATTTATTCTTGATAGATAAAGTGTTTATATAGATCAATCTCATTATACTTGGTTAAAGGTGATTACTGATGAGTATAAATAGAAAATAAAAAGACAAATGTGTCTGAAAACTAAATTATTCCAACTTTATAGGCGACCGTGTTTATTAAATAGCTTTTATGTGAATATTTACATTAAAATGTGTTTTTAACCTGATTCTGAGTCTCTGCCGCTCGTCTCTCTGCAGTCGGCTCATTTCTTTGACATGATGGAAAAGATGGAGGTAAGAATCTTTATTTCTACATGAACTCATCACGTTTTTAATCTGCTGCGTCTGAATCAAAACACAAGTTACTTTGACTTTTACAACATTTTCTGAAAATATGAATTTCATCATTTATGAAAAGTGAAAACAGAAAACAACACAAGCTGCTTTTATTTGATATTAAAGCAGCTTCAAGCACGTTTAATAAAAACAGAAACATGAATCATATTTAATAAACTTTTCAGATCCTCCCTCAGGCATCGTGCTGAAAACAGGAGTAAAAACGCTCCGACTCAAACTCATTTCTGAATTCCTCTGCAGTGACTCAGGACAGACGATGACATCACTGTTACTGTTTTACACTCTGAGATGACCAGTTTTAACCCTCCTGTTGTCCTCGAGTCAAGGAAGGAAGGGAGGAAGAAGGAAGGAAGGAAGGAAGAAGGAAGGAAAGGACGGAGGGAGGAAGGAGGGAAGGAAAGAAGGAAGGAAAGAAGGAAGGAAGGGAGGGAAGGAAAGAAGGAAGGCGGGAGGGAGAGAAGGAAGGGAGGGAAGGAAAGGAGGAAGGAAGGAAGGAAGGAAAGAGGGAGGGAGGAAGGAAGGGAGGAAGCAAGGTAGGACAGAGGAAGGAAGGGAGGAAGCAAGGTAGGATGGAGGCAGGAAAGAAGGAAGGAAGGAAAGGAGGGAGGAAAGGAGGGAAGGAAAGAAGGAAGGCGGGAGGGAGAGAAGGAAGGGAGGGAAGAAAGGAAAGTAGGAAGGAAGGAAGGAAGGAAAGAGGGAGGGAGGAAGGAAGGGAGGGAGGAAGCAAGGTAGGACGGAGGCAGGAAAGAAGGAAGGAAGGAAGGAAAGACGGAAGGAAGGAAAGGAGGGAGGAAGAAGGGAGAAAGAAGGAAGAAAAAGAGGAAGGTAGAAAGGAAAGAAGGAACAGTCAAAACAGATGGGGTCAATTTGACCCGGGAGGACGACACAAAGGTTAAATGGAGATTAAAGCTCTTATTATTCAGTGTCCAGACATGTTCGACTTGTGAGGAATTTTTAATGTTGACCAGCTGTGAACGATCCACCAACCAAATAAATAAATAAATAAATCCTAAATTGCTACGGTGACTATAGATAACAACAACTTTAACAGCATATCTTCCAATTCTGGGTTTCTCATAGAAAGTCAGTTTAGTTACCAGAGCTGCTCACTATGAATCATATAAGCTCATATAAGTCTCTATATGTTTTATGTGTGCTGCTACTACAGTAATTACAGTATACTAGTTACTACAGTAATTACGGTAGACTAGCTACTACAGTAATTACGGTAGACTAGCTACTACAGTAATTAAGGTAGACTAGCTACTACAGTAATTACGGTAGACTAGGTACTACAGTAATTACGGTAGACTAGCTACTACAGTAATTACGGTAGACTAGCTACTACAGTAATTACGGTAGACTAGCTACTACAGTAATTACGGTAGACTAGTTACTACAGTAATTACAGTAGACTAGCTACTACAGTAATTACGGTAGACTAGTTACTACAGTAATTACAGTAGACTAGCTACTACAGTAATTACGGTAGACTAGGTACTACAGTAATTACGGTAGACTAGCTACTACAGTAATTACGGTAGACTAGGTACTACAGTAATTACAGTATACTAGCTACTACAGTAATTATGGTAGACTAGCTACTACAGTAATTACGGTAGACTAGCTCCTACAGTAATTACGGTAGACTAGCTCCTACAGTAATTACGGTAGACTAGCTACTACAGTAATTACGGTAGACTAGTTACTACAGTAATTACGGTAGACTAGTTACTACAGTAATTACGGTAGACTAGCTACTACAGTAATTACAGTAGACTAGCTACTACAGTAATTACTGTAGACTAGTTACTACAGTAATTACGGTAGACTAGCTACTACAGTAATTACGGTAGACTAGTTACTACAGTAATTATAGTAGACTAGTTACTACAGTAATTACGGTAGACTAGCTACTACAGTAATTACAGTAGACTAGCTACTACAGTAATTACTGTAGACTAGTTACTACAGTAATTACAGTAGACTAGCTACTACAGTAATTATGGTAGACTAGTTACTACAGTAATTACGGTAGACTAGCTACTACAGTAATTACGGTAGACTAGCTACTACAGTAATTACGGTAGACTAGCTACTACAGTAATTAAGGTAGACTAGTTACTACAGTAATTATAGTAGACTAGCTACTACAGTAATTACGGTAGACTAGCTACTACAGTAATTACGGTAGACTAGCTACTACAGTAATTACAGTAGACTAGCTACTACAGTAATTAAGGTAGACTAGCTACTACAGTAATTACAGTAGACTAGCTACTACAGTAATTACAGTAGACTAGTTACTACAGTAATTAAGGTAGACTAGTTACTACAGTAATTACGGTAGATTAGCTACTACAGTAATTACAGTAGACTAGCTACTACAGTAATTACGGTAGACTAGCTACTACAGTAATTACAGTAGACTAGCTACTACAGTAATTACAGTAGACTAGCTACTACAGTAATTACGGTAGACTAGCTACTACCGTAATTACTGTAGTAGCTAGTCTACCGTAATTACTGTAGTAGCTAGTCTACCGTAATTACTGTAGACTAGTTACTACAGTAATTACGGTAGACTAGCTACTACAGTAATTACAGTAGACTAGCTACTACAGTAATTACAGTAGACTAGCTACTACAGTAATTACGGTAGACTAGCTACTACAGTAATTACGGTAGACTAGCTACTACAGTAATTAAGGTAGACTAGTTACTACGGTAATTACGGTAGACTAGATACTACAGTAATTACGGTAGACTAGTTACTACAGTAATTACAGTAGACTAGCTACTACAGTAATTACGGTAGACTAGGTACTACAGTAATTACGGTACACTAGCTACTACAGTAATTACGGTAGACTAGCTACTACAGTAATTACGGTAGACTAGTTACTACAGTAATTACGGTAGACTAGCTACTACAGTAATTACGGTAGACTAGTTACTACAGTAATTACGGTAGACTAGCTACTACAGTAATTACGGTAGACTAGCTACTACAGTAATTACGGTAGACTAGCTACTACAGTAATTACGGTAGACTAGCTACTACAGTAATTAGTTACCAGAGCTGCTCACTATGAATCATATAAGCAGTCTCTATATGTTTTATGTTTCTAGTGTTTGCTGCTTCCCTTTGTTCACTAGACTGTTTCATTTAATCATTTTACATTCAGGGTTTAACAGACTGACCGCTCATACATGTCATTTAGCCTCAATGCTGAGTGTGGAAATGTCTTCACTGTATTTTTCCCTCAAATATTAAAAAAAGGTTTGAAGTAGACGCAAACATCCAGAAAAAGAAAAACAGAAGCTGCTTTAACACCAAATAACAAACGTGGGCAAGTAGAGTCGACACACTGCAGCTCCCAAAGCAGCTCCATGTATTTATACACCAGCAGCTCAGAGCTCCTCTTCAGTCTGAAGACTCATCGCTTCTCTACTGTCTGCCAACATTTACACAAGACGAGAAAACTAGTGTTGCATTCTGATCCCACTTAGACCCAATATAGGTAAACATATGGGGCCCACATGGGTATCACCTAGTTGGGCCCACCTGGAACCCAGTCAGAACCCACTTGAAGCCCATATGGGCAAGCACATGTGGGGTCACCATGGAAACAGTGGACAAACCCACTTGGGACCCATATTACAGCCAGATTTAACCTTTATGGATCCACATGGGCCTGTTGGCTGGGTCATGTGGGTTAGTTTGGAAGGTTTAATATTAAATCATATTAATTGACATAAAGCAGCTTTAACCAGAAAGTGAAGACGAAAGTGAGCGGACTCTTCTTCTGTGGTTCAGAGCGGAGGAAGAGCTTTATAACGCTGTCTCTTCCTGACTCTGATGCAGCAGGTGCCAGAAGCTGCTGAGATGAAGACGATCCCTCCGAGACAGAAGGCACGTCTGTCCATCTGTCCGTCCTCATGTCCATCCTCGCCTTGTTTTCTTCATCTCATTCGTTCGCGCTCGTGCAGACGTATTCATCACATCTCTGAGTTTTGATCATGACTGTGTATCATTTCAGGTTTCACAGCTTTTAATGGAAACACGCTTCCTGTCATCCGTCTGTGTGGTTCTATTTCTTCTCCTTGTTACATAATAAATCATAAATACTGTGAAACTAAAACTACATTTTGCTGATATTACTGCAGTACTTTGACTGTAGTAGGTTTTTAATGCAGTACTTTTACTTGTAATGAATTCTGCTGCTTTTGTCTGTACGTGACATTAACTCACATCCGTATCAGCTGTCATGTTTACCATCATTACTCATGCATTTTAATCACCTGTAAGAGTGTGTGTGTGTGTGTGTGTGTGTGTGTGTGTGTGTGTGTGTGTGTGTGTGTGTGTCTGCGTGTGCATGCGTGTGTGTTTCATGTGTCTAACTGCTCTGTCTCTCTCTGACAGGACGACTACATCCCTTATCCGAGGATCGAGGAGGTGAGACTGACTTCTTATAAACCAGTTCAGGCTTCATCCGGCTTGTTTAATAAATGAATCTGATCACATGACGCTCAGACATGCAGGTAGAAGCTTCACCTGTGTGTGTTTCTGTGTATGTGTGTGTGTGTGTGTGTGTGTGTGTGTGTGTGTTCAGGTGTTGGAGAGGGGCGGGCCGTACCCTCAGATCATCCTACCGGAGTTTGGAGGTTACTGGATTGAGGATCCTGAGGCTCCTCCTCCTGCTCCTCCTCCCCCCTCCCTGGAGATCAGGGGGGAGGAGGAGGAGCAGAAGGAGCAGCAGGAGCAGCAGGAGGAGCAGGAACAGCAGGAACAGGAGGAGGTCACGCCTGCAGGGGATTATGGGTATCGTCTGGAGGAGATAAACGAGGCTGCGCGGGCGTACAGGAAGCACTTTTTGGGCAGGGTGAGATTTGGTCACCTGGGAGTCAGCTCTGCAGCATCCTGCCCGTTTCTATGGTTACCTGTGCTGTGAAAAAGTGAAAGTTTCTGTTTTGAATGAATTGGAGGCCCCAGTGTGACCTTTGACCTCTCTCTGTGTTTCAGGAGCATTTAAACTTCTCCTGCTCGGCCAGCAGTCAGGGAAACCTGCTGCTGTCTGTCAGACATGAAGAAGAGAAGGAGCAGGAGTTCCTCCACGTCATCGTCAGGTACACACACCTGTGTTCACCGCCGCTATGATGCTCCCTCCACCTCCACCTAGTATCAGCAGCTCCGTCCTGCCTTCACTTTGTTTCCTGTGCTGTCATTTAAACTAAAGGTTCATATGTAGAACTGTGAAGCAATTTACAGTTTAATCCTTTTTTGATTGCGATGAGTGAACAGGTACTAATGTAACTTAAAAACTGAGTCCTTCCTGACGTTCTCAGTTCTCTGTAACAGCCTGTAGACCAGTTTCTATTTGAATGACCTGAGACGGATTTTCCACAAAAATGTTCCGAGCTATCCGACTAGAAACATAATGCAGATATTAGATCTCCAGCTGATGAGACGTTAGCTTCCCCCTTAGGCCGCAACATTTCACAATAAAATACGCCACCACAGTGACGAGTCACAGAGCAGAAAGAAGCTCCAGATAGCAGAACATTACTTACTGTTGGTTGTCCAAAGGTTTCACAACAAAATCACAGCCTCTTGCTCCTCGGCCGCAGCTCATTGAGCCGACTAGTGTTTAATGAACGATTGGTAAAAAAAAAAAATTGGCAGTTTGTAGGTCAGATGGTTGATTAATGCTTAGTTCTGCAGGTTGTGAGGTGTGGATTCATACTTACCAGTCAGCACCAGTTATTAAACACTAAAAGTTAAAATCCAGTCAAAATGATGTCTGTTGTTTTGACCAATAAAAGAGAAGTATGCTGATAAGTATGATGTCAGTTTTAATAACTAGAACATCAAAACGTTGAATCTCAATATCTCAAAAACACAGAAGCTGATAATTCAAATATTAAATTTAGTTATGAAACATTAAAAGCACACATAAAAAGTAATAATACAAACAGTATTTCATGTTTTGTTGTTTTTAAATCCTCCACAGCTGCAGGATTCAGGTGTGACGTTTGTCTTCTGTCCCCGCAGGTCTCGGCTGAAGAGCGTCTATCACAGACTGTCTCTGACTGAGATGCCTGAAATCCCGAGTGTCCCGGAGCTCGCTAAGGTACAAACACACACAATAACACACAAAAACACACAAAACACACAACAACACAAACAATCAACAGATCTACAGCTGAGACACTTCCAGCTTTTATGATCCAAACTCCAAAAGTCAAATCTGTAAAATCAGCTGCTGATCAGATGGAGATGAGTCAACATGTCCTCAAAACATGATAAATATAGAGAGCATTGGTAGCTTAGTGTTTACAGTGCATGCTGGGTAATCACAGCGTCCCTGGTTCAACTCTGACAGCAGATCTTTGCTATCAGTCATTCCTTTTCCTGTCAGCCTCCATCGACTTACAACTAAAGGCAAAAATACCCAAAGAGATCATTTCATTCAGTCAGTTTACAGCACGAAGGAAGACAAGGAGAAGGAGAAGAAGAAGAAGAAGAAGAAGAAGAAGAAGAAGAAGAGCTGTATCAGAGGAAATTTGTCTTCAGTCTGATTTTATGTATGTCTGTGCATGCTGTGTTCTGATTGGTTGGTTTGGGTCGTACCAGCGGTCACATGGTGAGAATTTGGTCCTAAATGTGTGTTCAGCTGCTGGATTCATCTACAGTCTGTTTGTGGACAATAACTTAGTGTTTTTTTGTGTGTCTGTCATCTTGAAGCTGCTGTGTGATGAAGCAGCCGGTCTGCGTTTCAGTCCCGTCCTCTACCCGAAGGTGAGCTCAGAGAACTTCACACACGTCAGCTGTTTCATGTCTTCCTGTTTTTATCAAACGACGTGTGTGTTTCCGTCTTCAGGCGTCTCAGCTGATCGTAAACTACGACGAGCACGAGGTCAACAACACCTTCAAGTTCGGAGTCATTTACCAGCGATTTGGACAGGTACTCTTTACACTTCCTGTCCACCAAAGACTGTTTGCTGTCAGAGCTTCAAACAACAGGTGGAACATCTCAGTTATTCATGTTCACTCATCTTACTGAAGTAGAAATCAAACTGTGGAGTTAAAGTCTTCATCTGAATGAAAGCACAGTTTAAATATGAGACAGAAATCAGAGACTTAAAACTACAACTGTAAGTGGTGCAAACGGTGAGAATTGGTCACTTTCTATTGTCTTTGTTTTAATAGATTAATATTTATAGAAACTTTCCTTCTAACCTCTGAAGGTCTGAAGCTTGTTTTTGACATTAAAGGCTTTTTATTAAACTCAGGACTCAGAATGCAGCTGGATTCACGTCTCTGATAGTTTTAACTCCTCTAATATAACTGCTGAGCTGATAAATGTGTCTGCTGGTTTCTGACAGCAGTGATCTCTAGTTCTTTGTTGATGCTGATGATGAAATCTCAGGAAAGCTCAGCAGCTTGTGAACAGCTGACGTTCATCAGACTGAAACCAGATTTATTCATGAGTTTGTTGGAACTGTGAAAACGATGGTTGTATGTGGCTGATTGCTCCCCCGTCCGTCAGGTGTCTGAGGAGGAGCTGTTCAGGAACAACGAGGAGACGCCGGCCTTCACAGAGTTCCTGCAGCTGCTGGGAGACACGGTGGAGCTGCAGGACTTTAAAGGGTCAGTTCAGTAAATCTCTTGTGATCAAACCTTCATATTTCTGTCCACATATTCAGCCTGTCGGAGGTACTGAGCTTTATTTTGATGACTGATGAAGGATCGTATCGCTGCAAGTCCAAAAATCTAAAGAGTATTACTGTAGGGCCACTTTTAGAATTTGAGAGTCATTATATTTAAAGAATAAAGTCATGATTTAAGAGGCTGTTTAAAGAGTCAGATGTAATGTAATGTAATGTAATGTTGACTGGATGATGTGTTCAGTGTTTCCTAAAGGTAATGCTTTATTTCACAGGTCTGAATTCACAAGTCTGTAATGGTTATAGTACTGAACAGAACAGTGTGGTGAAATATGGTAAAAATTGTAAGAAAAAACAGAGAAAACATATTAAGTTGGTTCAGTTAGTCCAATATATTTGGTTTTTATAGTTGATCATTTATAAGTTATATAAGTTATAAATAACTAACTTAAAAGAATCATTCTTTAGTTTTCAGTGTGTAGTTCTGTGTGTCAAATGATATATATTAACATTTTAGGATTTATCTATATTTTCCTAAAAGAAGCTGTTAATTCTTACCATTGAACACTTGTTTAAAAAACAGGAGACATGTTCTCATTATAAAGTTTTATGTAAATAACTAATATAATAACACGTATGTGGTTTGAAACACTGACTATCTGCAAACTAGTCGGACAATGTTCAGTACATTAGTATAAAATTAAAGTAAAATAAACATTACCTTTCCTGACATCGGCTCCTGTAGCCTGAAGTTATTTAATTTCACCTTCATATTTCTTCTCAGCAAATAGTTCAGCTGTTAAACAAACAATCTGCAGAATGGAAACTAAAATAAAACTTTTACACCATCACATCTTTCATGTCAAAGAGTCCAACAGAACTGTAGATACGTCCTTCCTCCTGAGGACTCACACTGTAACATGCTCCATTAAAACATTTCTTTACTGCATTTAAACATTTAGAGTCCAACCTGCTCTTCATCATGAACAGAGGCATGGAGCTGGCTTTTATTAACCCATCACACTGAATGACAGGTGGCTCCAACAGTTTGATTATTAACTGAAGTTTCAGTCGTCGTGTTTTAAGTGAAGCTTAATTAACGACAGGATTTCTGCTCAGTCTTTATGTTTTTAGGGATGTTTCAGCTGAATGTTTTCTGTTAGAGCGGTACAAACCTCTCCACTGACTGCCCCCCTCTCCTCCTGCAGGTTTCGGGGGGGTCTGGATGTGTCCCACGGTCAGACCGGCTCTCAGTCCGTCTACACCGTCCACAGACAGCAGGAGATCATGTTCCACGTCTCCACCAAGCTGCCCTTCACTGAGGGAGACACGCAGCAGGTAGACGCACCAACACCACTGAGTCTGATCTGTTAGCGCTGCTTTAATCGCACTGTGATTGGATCTCAGTGAGGTATAAATGTAATCTCTAAAGCGTGACCATGTGTGTTGATAAGTCCGTCAGCTTCACCAGAACTAATTTACATATTGAGATTTGATCACAACAGAGGAGAGAAAACAAGAAGGGATTTTAATACCAGGTGTAAATATAAAGACACACATTTATTAAATCTTTACTTCAGACAACATTCCCTTAATATGGAAATCAGCTCAGTAGCTTCCATGTCATAAAGGTTAGGGTTAGGGTTAGTTAGAGTTAGTTAGGGTTAGGTGTGACCTGAACAGTTTCCGGCCGAACTGTCCAAACCCTGAGATTCATTGGTCAACTCACACCTACATCGTTTCCTGGAGAACAATAATGTCTTCAGGCTTTAGAGCAGCTCACAGCACAGTAACTGCTGCAGCTGCTGTTATCAATGTCATTATTGACTCGTTTGATAAGAAGCAGCACTGTGCTGCACTCTCTGTAGATCTGTCTCAGGCTTTTCATGCTGTTGATCACATTTTGTTAGATAAACTGCTTTCTGAGGGGTTTAATGCTTCTGCTTACAGATGGTTCAAATCATATCTCCCTGCTACAGAGCCCTAAGCTATCAAACTATTGATAAACGTCTCCCTTATGGGTCAATATTAGGCCACCTGCTATTTACTGGATACACAAATAACATGTATTTTCTAACCCAGCACTGTAATGTCCATTTTTAAGCGGATGATGCCATCTTGTATACCATCAGCCTTAAAGCAGACCAACCAAGCTCTCTCTGGGTTACAGTCTGCTTCATCTTCAGACCTCTGTTTGATTTAAAACTGGTTCTAGTTAACACTCACCATTGCTTTAAATGGAAACCTAACTGACCCAGTACAGCATTATGAATACTCAAAACTTTGGTTAAAAAACCCCAGTTAGCTCATATTCGTACATATCATCAGTTGGTTTTTGTGTGCAGATGCTCGTATAGCAGCATACATTCAGCTCACAGAGGGACACCATCAGTATCTCTAAAAGATAATTACCCAGCAATATTTGAAAAACCCTGAAGGTCTTTTGAAAGCACGACTGCTTGCTGCTCTGATGATATCAACAAAAAAACAACAGAAGAATAATGTTATAGGCAAATTATCTCTCTCTGGAAAAGTGTTGTTTCTATTTTTGAATGTAATAAAATGCTGAAAATGAACATGAAAGTAAACTTTTAATGTCAAGTTTGAGACCTGTTCAGACACAATAACAACATGTCAAGATATTCTGTGGCAATACGAGACTGTACGATGAGACTTAAACACATTACATGACAGCTTCACAGTCATTTTACACACAAACCAAATGCAAGAAACAAACTAAGAGAACCAGGTCGACAGGTCAGGTTAATGTTGTGTTCCTCCTTCAGCTGCAGAGGAAACGCCACATAGGAAATGACATCGTCGCCGTGGTTTTCCAAGAAGAGTCCACGCCGTTCGTCGCAGATATGATCGCCTCCAACTTCCTCCACGCCTTCGTCCTGGTGCAGGTGGAGGAGCCCTGCTCTGATAAAACCTCCTACAAGGTACAGCCGAGTTCATGTTTTACAACTTTATACAATATTTAAAACTTTAACTTTGACATTTAGGTTTTGAATATAAATATAAAAGTACAGTGTGGGTCAGATGCAGCTTTTGTCCATTTTACAGAGAGCATACAAGACTTATGTCTGACTGTGATGTGATTACACAGCATGTAATTAAAGAGCCACCCGTATCTCATTTCACCTGCATTTAGCACCAATAGGTGTCATTGCACCTTCCATATAACGTTCATTAACACCTGACACCAACGCTGCTGCAAACAGGCATCTCAACCTCAGACTGTGCTACTGAGGAACAGTAACTGTTTCTGTCATAGAACAATATATTATATATATATTCTCTTCTTTCTGGTTCTTAAACAGTGTTTAAAGTCTACTGATGGTCTCCAACCAATATAAGAAACATGTGGAGCCAACCATGATTCATAGCAATATTTTTACACTAAATGCTGTTTAGATGTCCACTCAAGAACATTTATGACAATTTGATAATTAATAAAAAACAATTAACTTTAATGCCAGTACATTACATGCAGTGAAATACTGATAAAATCTATAGTTTTAATCTGTGTGATGATTATGATCAGTGTTATCACTGTTATGATTGACAGGTGTCTGTTACAGCACGAGAAGACGTACCTCAGTTTGGCCCGCCCCTCCCAAACCCTGCCGTCTTTAAGAAGGTGAGACGAAAAGAAGGTTTGACTCAGTTTGTAGAATATAATACAAATATATGGAGTCATAACCTGCTGTCTTCTGTCCAGGGTCCAGAGTTCAGAGAGTTTCTTCTCACCAAACTCATCAACGCAGAGCTGGCCTGCTACAAGAGCGACCGCTTCGCCCGACTGGAGGTAAAAACTGAAGTAAAAATACAGTCAAATATTCAGTGAGCCGTTGGATCGAGTCAAAAGCAAATCAATGCTTCTGCAGGGAATCTCAGCAGCTGTTTATTTTGTAAGGTTTATAAAGGTCATTATTTAAGAATTGTTCCTCCCAGACTGAGATCTGTCATTAATAAGAATAACTGAACATTCCTGTCAGCTGAGATCTGAGATGTTTCCACCAGGGACCTTCTGTTGTATGCCAACCAATCAATCAAGTTTAATTGGATGGAACCTTTTGGATAATAAAAGCAATGAAATAGATGAAAAACAGTCAAATATATAATAGAGAATAACAAATAATAAAGCAAATTAAAAGTGAATCTAGAGAGGTTGGTGTCTCATCAGGAAGGATGTTTCAACAGCTTGGACATAAAAACTAAAAACAAGACTTGACAAACAGGTCTGTGCAACACCATGAAGTGTTTTAAAAACCAAGTAAATCATCGTAATTTGCCATCGCTCCTTGCTGTAATGTGTTGTCATCTCTCTACTGTGGATGCTCTAATAAAGGCAGAAATAAATCTCCTCTAGAAATGATATAAAAATACTCTTGTGACCAATCTGGCCTCATCCAGCTCTGCTCTGATCAGCTGTGCTCTTCTTCAGGACTCGACTAAATGTTTCTATTCAGAGTCGGTCAAGTTTTTAATGGTTTAGTTTTTGCGTGTACAGGAGCGTACCCGGGCCGCCCTGCTGGACAGCCTCCACGACGAGCTGCAGAGACACTCCCAGTGCATGCTGGGATTGACCTCAGGTCTGGAGGAGGAGGGGCGAGCGGAGAACGGCCACGCCCACGGAGGTCTGCTGGAGTCCATCAAGGTGCGTTTGTGTTTCTTCTTCCATCTTTTCTTCATTGTTCTTTCTTCTCATCTTTTCCTCCTTCTCTCTCTCTCTGTCTTTCAGAGGGCGATGCGAGGACGGAGCGTCTCCATGGAGACCATGTCAAGGGGTGGGGCAAACCTGCCCACCAGTCTGAGTGGGGGGGGTCTGGCACACATCAGTGCTGAGGTGAGCGGAGGTCAAAGGTCACTGAGTCTTTATTTTAAAAAATCCTAACATTTCTGCAGCATCAATATTTTGTTATTTTTATTTATAATTTCATTTTTATTTAACTTTTAATTTAAGGTAAGTTGAAGTTTGAGACCTTACCTGAAGAGGGCAGCATTACACAAAACATCAGGACATCAAGCAGATATAAACAACACTAAAAAACCATAACAATACTGAAAATAACTTAAGAACAGAAAGAATCAATAATGGCGTCATTTACCAGAACATTTATAATAATTCTGTAGTTAAAGTTAAAAAATTCTGTCAGAGATTTCAGATTCATCAGTATGAATTCTTTCTGCAGACTGTTAAAGTCACAGTAGCAGAAAAATTAAGGTTTTCTTTCCCAAAGATCCAGATTTTAGTGATTTGGTGACAGAAAGCAGCCTGCAGTGAAGTTTTTAACATGTTGCTTAAAAAGACATCAATCAAATACTTAAATATTTATGACATGTAAGAACTTATATTGTCCTTCTCTGAGTTATAACAATGTCCACAATGTCTGTAGGCTTCATCCTTACATTATAAAATAATACTAACATACTTTAAACAAAGAACATCTACTATTATATAAAATCACATCGTCTGCATAACAACACAGTCAACTCAGATTGTTTAAAGAGCTTTATCTCTGGTTTGGTTTTTGTGTGAAATTTTAGCCTTTTCATGTATTGCTTGTTGCTTTTGTTGGTTCAGTATGTTGTGTTTGGTAACAGCTGGAGTATTCTGTGTGTTTGATGTCAGTGTACTGTGAAATCTCCGGTGAAGAGACGCTCAGGTCTGTTTCCTCGACTGCTGAGCGTCGACAGCCAAACAGACAAACACAACCACAGAAGGTAACTCTTTCCTGTCAGAGTCACGTTGAAGCTGTACATCACCTGAAGCTGCTCACCCAACAGTTCAAAGTAGACATGAGATTTAACACGTATAAAGACTCAAGACTCTGACAGCTGTGTTTTAGACTAAATTTAGACATTTCTTTGCTGTCATGAGTCGACCAGATAAAAGCATACTGCAGTAGTTGATTCTTGATGTTGTTAAAGGATAATTAATGTTTTTTACAACCTGGACCTTATTTCTAGCATAAAATACGATCATTTACTCACCCAGACAACTTTGGTGTCATGTGGAGTCGTTCTCCACTGAAGCGCTGCATATATCCGTATAATGCGAGTACACGGGGCACCGAAGCGCCGCCTCTATATAACACATTATCTGCCACCAAACTAGTTCATTTCACCAATATTTAGTTATGATACGTTAGTGCTATTCCCCTCCGAGCCCGTGGTGGCATGTTATCAACATCCGGCGCTCCATTGGAGAACTACTCCACATGACACCAAAGTTGTCTGGGTGAGTAAATGATCGTATTTTATGCTAGAAATAAGGTCCAGGTTGTAAAAAATGGTAATTATCGTTTAAAGCACATGCAATGACTTCACCACCTGAACGGGATAACGTCAGATGTATTTTGATGATTGTTCAGGTGAAAGAAGCAAAGAGATTCAAAACTGAGATTATTCCAAAATTCTTGTCTGGGAGGCTCTGAGAAATCGTCCAGATTAATAACAACCAAATGTTGATATTCAACAGCTGATGGTTTATGTTGGGCTGCAGGAACACAGAACACAGAACAACACAGTAAACATAAAACATGTTAATCTATGAGCTTTGGAGCCATCACAAGACTAACAGCCTTCCCGCTTCAGTCTATTAAAGCTCAACAAACACTGTTAGACTTCAGTAAATGCTGAATGTTTCTAGATGTGTCTGAATGTTTCTGAATGTTTACGAATGTTTTTGAATGTTTCTGGATCTTTCAGCCTCCTCAGTGAGCAGAGGAGCTTTGACGGCTGCCAACCGACTCTGGAGGTGAAGTCAGAGCTGCCGTCCAATCCCAGTTCTCCAGAGGCGGGACAACGAGATAAGTGCGTATCACTGCTTTCTTTCTTTCTTTCTTTCTTTCTTTCTTTCTTGTGAGAGAATCAGGAACTAAATGGACAGCCTATATTGAGTTGATCACACAGACAGCAGGAGGATGAATGAATCTTTGTTTTCGCTGTGACACAAAAAGCATCAAAGTGTTTTTTTTATCTGCAGGATTCATGTGAGGAAGGAGAGCAGTAAGATCTCCAGATCAACATCCAGCAGCTGCAGCTTCGTTATCGGTGCTGACGACGGTCACCTGGTGAGAGAGAAACATCACAGTCACATGATCAAAGTGTGGGACAGACTAACATCCTGTCTCTCTCTCTCTCTATCTGTAGCTCGCCCAGGCTGCCACGGCTGAGGGTCAAAGTTCAAGTCCGCTGATGGTCTGTCGCAGCCCCACAGGTTCAGTATAACATCCTGCTGATGAATCATTGATCACTTCTCTTTTCTAATGAATAAATAAATGTTCTCTGTGTTGATGCTTGTTTATTTGTTCTTGATGAGAAGAGTTTGTTCTTTTTTGTCAGAGATGAAAAATAAAAACTCTCCCAGATCCAACCTCAAGTTTCGTTTTGAAAAGCTGAGTCACTCCACGACAGTAAGTGTTTCTATACTGAACACGTCTGTTAGTGCACTCCTATCCACCTACAGACTTGTACTAATAATGACTAAATGTTTCCTGATCTCCACGATTCTCCAGATGAAATGTAATATTTAGAACAATAGTATTCCATTAGCTTTATTTAATATAAAAGTTATAATGTAAGATCATGCCAAACTAGTTGATATGGTGTTAGGTAGGAAGGAAGGAAGGAAGGAAGGAAGGAAGGAAGGAAGGATGTAAGATCATGCCAAACTAGTTGATATGGTGTTAGGTAGGAAGGAAGGAAGGAAGGAAGGAAGGAAGGATGTAAGATCATGCCAAACTAGTTGATATGGTGTTAGGTAGGAAGGAAGGAAGGAAGGAAGGAAGGAAGGATGTAAGATCATGCCAAACTAGTTGATATGGTGTTAGGTAGGTAGGAAGGAAGGAAGGAAGGAAGGAAGGAAGGAAGGTGTTTTATTGACTATTTACTGTTTTTAAGCAACGTTCAATTATTTGGTACGAAGTTTTTATGGTTACACCACTTAGACATTTTTACCATAATCCTCTAATATATTCTCTCTAAATGGATTAAAAGCAGAAATTTGATGCTGGGTCCACAAAAAAAGAATGTGTGAAGTTATTCATACGTTTATTTTCACATTTTAATCCTTTAAATTTAAACTAGACCTCATGGACACACTAAAACAGCTCACTGACCCGTATAATATACATGCTGGTACTAACAGGATAATGTTGTGACATGTTTATGTGTAAATGTTTAAACAGTTGAGATGTTATCTGACTGTTACCTCCTCTGTGTCTTCAGCAGGGACATTAAACTGTGAGGACAGCAGGTGGGTTTCATGTTTATTGTAGTTTTGTAGGTTTTCAAGTTCAGTTCCCAGTGTTCCCACTACTCCCAGTGTTCCCAGTGTAATCATTCCTCCTGTTCATACTGACTATTAAAAGATCTCCATCACATGTGTGTTCAGTGGAAGTGATGGAGGGTTAGCTGTAAACTGTGAACTCGTCCTTCAATCTCTCAATTTTCTTTCTTTCACTTTTTCTAGAATAACAACAAGAGGAGGTTTAAACATATAAGCCTCCACACAGAGGAAGAGGAGGACAATAATCTGAAGACGATGATCAGACACACACACACACACACACACACTGAGGTTAAAAAGGGAAAACACTTCGACATTCCATTAAAACTTAAATGATGCAGAAACCTCAGCTGCATCAGGACACACACACGCACACACACACACACACACACAAGGTTTGGTCACATTACATTGCGCTCCACACTCTGCCCTGAAAAGGACGACATTAATAAAGTCAAATAAAGTAACACAGACTTTAATAGCATCCCCTGACTTCCTGCTGTGCGGTCATAATGACTGTGACCACTGGAGGGCGCCGCTGCCACTGCAATATAAATTTGTAACCAAAAGTTTTCTTATTGTGTCGAGAAATTGAGCAAATATTTTTAAAAAGCAGCAATACAACAATTTAACAAATACCAATGCTGTGTCTCAAATCACTTCTCTTTAGTACACTCCTGTTAGTACCAGGCGGGGAGTTCTGGTCCTCTGAAATGAAGCCAACCAGGAAGTAACTTAGAGCTGCATTCTATCAAAAGGCCACCAGGGGGCGACCGTCTCTATACAAGTCAATGGAGAATTCACCAACTTCTCGCTTGATTTCTAACCTCAGTAAACGTTTTCAAAATGTGTTTATGGTCTCAATCGCTAGTTTAAAACCTTCTTCAATGCAGTATGATGTTCATTTGGGACATTTTGGCCTCCCTGATTTTATATGTGACGATAAAGCAGGGTATGCATTAGGGCGGGGCTACGTCCTGATTGACAGGTTGATTGACCAATGTCCTCGAGTTCCAGCCCTCGTAACCATAGCAACCTCCCTGCTCCAGCCATGGCTCCGCCTCATGCCCATATAAGTAGAATCCGTGTTTTTATTTTTCCCAGCATGCACCTGAAATTTTCAAGATGGCGCTGCCTAGATTAGAAACTATTGGCTTCTGAGCAGCAGTCCACAAACCAATGGGTGACGTCACGGATGTTACGTCCATTTCTTTGATACAGTCTATGGTTGGTACACTACTATTAGTACACTTCTCTTTAGTACACTTCTCTTTAGTACACTTCTGTTAGTACACTTCTCTTTAGTACACTTCTCTTTAGTACACTTCTGTTAGTACACTTCTCTTTAGTACCCTTCTCCTAGTACACTTCTCTTTAGTACACTTCTCCTAGTACACTTCTCTTTACTCCACTTCTGTTAGTACACTTCTCTTTAGTCCACTTCTGTTAGTACACTTCTCTTTAACACACATCTGTTAGTACACTACTGTTAGTCCACTTCTTTTAGTACACTTCTTCTTACATTTGTATAATGCGACGATGTTCACCGTAGTTACAACATCCTCAGCAGCCATTTCCTGTTTGAAAAGTTTTCCCTCCCCTTCCGCTACGCAAATAGTGACCGTTGAGGGTGAGAAGTGTCCATACTTCCACACTCAACCTTTTGACCAGTTTGAAGATATTTGAGACACAGCATGAGTGTTTAAAGGGTCAGTCAGTGATTTTTCTATAAATCTCGTGTTTGGAGTGAAACCAACAACAAGCTGATCCACTAACACTACAACAGTGAACCTTAATGTTCTGATGATGTCAGACCAATCAGAGACACTGAGCCGAGCTGCAGGCTGATGTTCACTACAAACTGTCCTAACTCAAGTGTAGAATATACTTTTTATAATAATATTTATTCCTTTCAGCTGATACAAACCTGAGATCACACTTCATAAAGCGATATCAGATATTAGCATCGGTCTGTTGATGAGTTCTTCCTTCATTGGGTTTGCAGTGAACATTTGTGATGTCGCTCTGGATCCGATCGTCTGTTAAATGCTGTAAATGTAAATGTTCACGTCATCATCCGTCACATTTTTAATCATCATCAGCAAACTGTGGACCAACATCTGTTCAATCAGCAGTTTATCGTTTTCATCACAGCCTGAACATCAGATGCCCGTTAGTCACCATGACAACCAGAGCTGCAACTATTCTGATAATCGAGTCATTTTGATCACTTTTAAAGCAAAAATGCCAAAACGTTCTTTTATTTCACGTTTGTCATATATGAAAATAAACTGAATATGTCAAAATTGTATTTACTTTTATTTTATATTTATAGTTATTTTATTATAGTGTGAACGCCATTTCATTGAATAAACTTATTGTCTGTAGAGCTGCAACTATGAGTCCATTAATTGATTTGTGGAGTGAAAGGAAATTAATCTGCAACTCTTTTGATAATTGATTAATACCCAGCCAGCATGTCCATGTGGCCCCACATGGGTTAAATGTGGGCTATGTGGGTACTGAGTGGGCTTGAACTGGGCACATTTTCGGGCCCCATATGGTTTCAGTAACATGGACCCCACATGTGAAGCTCATGTGGGCTAAAAGGGCCCATTTAAGGTCCATTCTGATCACACTTAGACCCCGTATGGACAAACATATGGAGCCTACATGGGTCTCACCAAGTTGGTCCTCACCTGAAACCCAGTCAGAACCCACTTGAAGCCAATATGGGCAAACACAGGTGGGGTCACCATGGAAACTGTGGACAAACCCACTCGGGAACCATATTACAGCCCAAATTTAACCCTCATGGTCCCACATGGACGGCTGGCTGGATATTTGTCATTTCTGAAACAGAAACACCAGACACTCTCTGGTTTCAGCTCCTCAGATGTCATTTACTTTTTTTTCTTAATCAGTAAATTAAATATCTGAATGTTTTTTGGACAATCTGTATTTATGAACATTTCATTGACTAATCACTACTGAAAATAACTGTTAGTTGTTTGTTGGATTTGACTCAGCGCTGTGATGAAAATGACTCGCTGTGTTATTATTAACTGTGTGAAACAGTTAAATCTGCAAAAAGAAGAAGCTTTACTGCCGTTTGATGCAAAAACTGACAGAAAATGTTTTTTATTTTGCACTAAAATGACACAAAGCTCTGTGGATGTTATATATATGTTATATATATGTGTGAATATGAGATCTGTACAGTCTGAAGCAGAACTGTAAACGTCTTGATTGCACTGAAAGCACAAAGTCTCTCTTCTCTTCTGATTTCAGGTGTAAATCTGTAGCATAAATACAGAGCTGCTGATGTTTGTTAGACTCTGTTACTGTGATTCTGAAACTCATAGAAATATAAAGTTATAAAGTTTCTGTAGAATGAGACTTTAGTTTGATGTCAGAAACAATCAGAGCTGCTTTGTTTCTTACTTCTGTTCATTCGTCCATCAATGAATCCAAACTACCCGATAAGAAAAGGTTTGTCTCAATATGCCATCAACACACTAATAATAGTTTACAATTTTACTTGAGTCACTTTTATCTCCTTTAAATATGGTTGGTCTATTTTTTACTTTTTTTCTACATTTAAATAGTTTTTACTCATCAAATAGTTTTTATTGTTCCTCTTTTACAAGTTGAGTAAATTATTTATTTGTGCTTTAAAATGATTGACGGATATTGATAATTTGAAAAAACCCCATCATGGTCCAGACAACCAATCAAATGCATTGATACACCAAAAATAGGCCAATCAGATCGAAATTTTAAAAAAACAAAGCCGCCAACACCAGAAAAAATAATCAGCAGCTGGTTGAAGTTACTGTTCAGAAAAAGTGACTTTTTAAAATATATATAAATAGATTGAGGGCTTTTGAGAAAACATTTACAGGTGGATGAAAACAGGAAGGTAGAATACTAGCTGGGGCTGAGAGGACACGGCACACAGAAGCTCTTATAGTAAACCTTTCAAAGTTCACGATTCAAAAGTTACATTCCTAATATATCTACTGAGGTATAAACATGTATGAAGATCCTGCAGGACAGGAAGAAAAGAAACTGAAGACATAATTAAATACAGAAAACAAAACATACAAAGATTTATTAACTTCATTAAATGCTCATTATTTCTTCAGTTTTGTCTGAGTTTACTGAAGGATGAAAACCTCGTGTGGTAGAATAAAAAAAAAACAGGTGCTGGACCAAAGAACTAAAACTGTAAAAGGCAGAAGACGCTGTATCTCCCAATGCAGGTAGAGTTTAAGTTATATCCTATTAAACTATAACTGCATTGGGAGCTGCATTCTTCTGCATTTTACAGTTTTCTGAAGATCAAATCCTCCAATCTTTAAAGACGGGAGAGTGTTCACAGTGATCTGTACTGTAATGTCACACATTCATGTATGACAGGTAAATATAACAGGTAAGTGCAAAATGACATAAAAATCCAGAAGTTACTGTTGAGTCACACGTTCATTTATATTTCTAATTCCCTTATTTGTCACTGACCTATATAAGAAAGACATGTAGGGGAACTCCGCTTTCAGGATGGTTGTTAAAATTTTAGGTTGAGTCTTAAACTGAGGAAATATTTTTAACACGCTGGGAGGGGGGACTCTTTCATACCATCAACCATCAGACTGCACAACACCACAGCGCCCAGTACCTCCCAGTACCTCCCACACCACAGCACCCACTACCTCCCAGTACCTCCAACTCCACTGACTGGGACTCAAGTTATACACTAGGGCTGGGTATGGTTTAAAAAATTAGGATACCACCAATCCTAGTGCCCTCAAAGTCATACTGATACAAACTGAGTCCTTCATTAGATACCCATCATGTGAATAGAAGCCACCACTCCTCCACATCTAGGGTGGATTAGGGTAAAATGGGACATTGACTAATGTAGGACAATTAAGCTCCAGTGAATTTATCTCTTTTTCTGTTCAATTATTTTCAAGATAACTAGTACATGCATGCTGTGTAATTTACATTGTTTAAAATTACACGTGAATATACAGGCTGCTGGTTTTTGAGCCTAAAAACTGTAGATCTACGAAATTAAGTGACCAAATATGGGTATGCACATTTCAGAAAGTGTTGGCAGATAAGGCTGCTTTGCATAAATCAAAGTATTTCTAACTAAGCCTAAAACTAGTGTCCCACATTACCTAAATCTCCAAATTCTGAAATGATTTGGCATGAGGAATATTAATATAAGTGTGATGTTCCTTTTGAGTACAATATCCAAAAATTGTCTTATAATGTAACAAGCACACATCTCAGGGATTTCATAATGACATTAGGTGTTGATATGATTCATATGTAAATAAGGTAAAGAAGTCAGAATTGCAAAAAGTGTCCCACATTTACCCAAATCTACCGTAACTAGTAACTCAAATTCACCACCACAGATAAATACATAAAATAAATGTTAAATTAAATAAATAACATGCAAATAAAACACTACAAAAATACATCAAACTTCAACAGAAACAGATTATATCATGCATCTAAGTGAAGAAAAAGAATGACATTAATATGGGACATTGACTAAAGTGGGATAACTAAGCTCCAGTGCATTTATCTCTGTTTCTGTTCAATTATTTTAAATCTAACTACATGCGTACTGTGTGAGTTATATTGTTGAACATTACACACGCGACCATCCAGGCTGTGTGACCGTCAGCGACACCAGGTGGAAATTATATTAATGTCAGTCTTTTTCTTCACTTTTATGCTTTTTATAGTGTTTTATTTCCATGTTATTTATTGATATAACATCCAAATAAAACACAATAAAATGCATCAAAGTTAAACAGAAACAGATGATATAATGCATCTCGGCAAATAAAAAAGACTGTAATTACTATAACGTCCACCTGGTGTCGCTGACGGTCACTCAGACCGTCTGACCTGCGGAGAAGAAGAGAAGCGTTGCCGGGTCAGGCAGCAGCAACAGCCGCAGATCGCAGCGCCATGGCGGCCGTCCGCAGCTTACAGGTGTCGGTGAAACCAGACAGCGGCTCGGACCGCTCCGAGTCGGAATCTGACTCCGAGTCGGACCGGGATGCCCGCGGAGCCGAGCCGATGGAGGTGGAGGAGGGCGAGCTGGAGGACGTCTCCGTTAACCGGTCCCTGCAGGAGCTGCTGCCGGTAAGTGACCAGGAACAGGCCGTGGTAGACCGGGGGCTGGAGTCTGCTGTGGCCGGGGATAGACGATGATAGACCGGGGGCTGGAGTCTGCTCTGGCCGGGGTTAGGCCGTGGTAGACCGGGGGCTGGCGTCTCATGTAGCCGGGAATAGGCCGTGGTAGACCGGGGGTTGGAGTCTCCTGTGGCCGGGAACAGGCCGTGGTAGACCGGGGGCTGGAGTCCCCTGTGGCCGGGGAGACGGAGGGGAGAGCCGGCGTGTGATAGCGTCTACTCCCGGTCCTCTCTCTCTCTGCTGGAGCTGTTTATCGGCTCAGCGGCGGTTACCGGCTGATTCCCGTTAACCGATGTACCCCTGGTTTGTTTTTAACGTGTTTTTGAGCAGCTGATGTTTGTTGTTGTTTTTGTGACTTGTTGCTGTTTACCTCTCACGTGTCTGAAATTACCGACCAACTCTCTACAGAAAACTAGAGATGAAACGTTTTTACCGGTAAAATAACGTTAAAGGTTAAAAACGTTGAAAACCGTTTGTGGATTCTGATACCTGAGCAGCCGCTGATCGATCCGGCTTATTGATAACCTGAAATATTATTTATTACATATACGGTGTTTCTAGGGCTGGACGATATATCGGAATTATATATATATGAGACTATATCGTCGACTATATGTCTGGATATCGTAATATCTGGCACCGCATAAGTGTCTTTTCCTGGTTTTACATGACAATAAAATAAGATTGTTCTAGCTGTTACCCACTTGGTCATTATATCCAAATTACTGATTATTTATCAAAAATCTCATTGTGTAAATATTTAGTGAAAGCACCAACAGTCCCTACGATGTGCTCTAAACAGTTTAGTGTTTTAGTAATTAAACTACTGGTTGTATCTGTATGAATGGTGATGACACAGTAAAAAGGTCACAGCCACAAAGCATGGGAAAGAAATGTTACCAGTTTATAAATGTTTGAAACAAACGATCAGAAAAGACTAATGTCCATTTTTCAGCTCTGAAACAAAGCAAACAGAAGTGACTATCTAAGTTCAACTAGTTCATTACTTACAAACATATAAATACAGTTTCAGTAAATATCTTTTTCTACGTTGTGTTTCTTCAAATAACTAAACTAGCTGTCTTTGCTTGTCCATAAAAATGAAAAGAAGCAGAATTACAATTTCTATTCAATAAAATAAGAATGACAATAACCTCTACATGGCCCCTAAACAGAGGCACTATGACCTGAGAGGACATTCACGTCAGCATTTACATATTTACACATAAATAAATTGGTCTCAGTCCCTACAAACAAATCTTGCATCCAGTATTTGTGCATTTGGTTTTTCTTGGCTTTTCAATAAAGAGTTATGATGCCCTTTGGTAGTTGAATCGGTCTGGGGTCGGCCCATTAACGGAGACCCTCATACCCCTTTCACACCAAAGCCGTTCCAGTGCTTCATTTGGAACCGGTTTTCCTGTTCACACAGAATGGCTCCGGGCCAGAAAAACTGGTTCCAGAGTGGCACCACTTCCTTGCTGGACTAGAAGAAGGAACCAGTTATGTGAAGGGGACGAGGGGGGGGAGGGGGTTATTGAGCACAACCACAGCAAACAAGCAATACGTGGCCTCTGCTGTGATTGGATGCCAATGAAGCCTCGAAGAGCCAGGAGCAACAGTACAAACGCTAGTCTGCCATTGTTGTTGTTGTTGCTTAGGAGTTGGCGCGAGTCTTTATGGGAAAGCAGCGAATGTAACTGGCGGTGACGTCATTACGTGGCCCCACAAGAACCTTAAGCAGTGAGAAAGCAAACTGGTTCGCAGTTGAACCGACTGCGAACCAGCACCAGCACTGGAACTGCTTTGGTGTGAGAGGGGTATCAGACAGGCAGCCATGTGGTCTCATTGGAACCTGTTTCTAATAAAATAAAGGTAACTACAGGGAGCCAAACTAAGCTGCATGTAATGAGTTCATGCAGCTTCAGTCACTGGCATGGCCTTTGTCCTTACCCGGCGGTTCATCATTGAAAAATCTTTCACAGTTGACACTTGACACTGGAATGATGAAGCCAACTGCAGCCAAATATCTGAGGATAGACGAGATCTGGCCCCATCCATCACTCTCACAGGCACTGTCATCGTGTCGCCTTGGGTTATGTACTAATGTTGATTTACATTTAATTAAACAAGGTGTGTCTGTTTTCGAAGCCTTTTTAAAGACCAAGGCTTATTTTACACTTGTCTGTTACAGTTAGCCAACTTCAAGTGTTTCAATTATAACTTTGAGATACTCTTTACTTTGCTTGCTGACCATATCATTCTCCCACCTTGAACATTTCTCCTTCATACAAATGATGCATGAAGAACTGGTACTCCTGGAGCACGACGGTCTCCTTCCTGGGGAGAAGCTTTTGTGTGAGGATCTTAAGGTTGGTGTAGTCACAGAGCGTAGCTGCCTGTGGGCTCAAAGCACTGAAGGCTCCAACCATGTAGAACCTGATTTCTGTTATATATCAGCCACTGATGTAAGGACAGGCAACTTAGAATTAACAGAGTAGGGGAAAAAATAAATGAAGGCAATTTTACTTGATGGGTGCCTTTGATGCTCCTTTGTTGTTTGAACCATTGATCCCCAAAACTAAGAGCACCTTCAATCAAAAAGATTGAAATCTTGTCCACTGCTCTTCCTGTAGCAGGTTCACAACACCCAGTCCTCCCCTGTCCCTCTCTTCCTCATGTGGGATGGACATGGCTCCATGGGGAGTGGAGTCTCACCTGCATCCTGCATGTGTCTAAAGGTGTCAATTGTGACTGGAACCTATATCATCCAATTGTTGTAAATGTATCATAGGGAGGCATCACAGTCAGACATGTAAAACAACAACAAAACTCAATTATAAACTAATCCTAACACTCCTGCTCTCTGTCATATGGAGAAGGTTGACATTTGACAGGCATGCGAGGTCTGGCACCATGATGCCACAAACCTGGCCCTCGTTAACGGGGCATCGTTTAAGCTCTGCCTCCTCTGACTCTGTGGCAAGGACAGCTGGGAGATTTGTTTGGAGCACCTCAATGACCCGGTCCTGAGATAGCCACCAGTCTTTTAACTCTTTGAATTAAAAAAACTAAACTAAACAGATTGATGATAGAACAGAGTGCGTTAGTGTGGATGATTGTATGGTAGCTGCAGTCCAACTTGCACTATGATGTAAATATAAGTGCTGTTCCTGCAGGTGGTCCCAGAAGGTCTTCATATATTAACCTTTTGGGAGGCGTCCCTACAGGCGAGGGCAAGGCGCTGGGTGGCATAAGCTACCGCAGCAGTCTTGGGGAAGCTGTCAGTAAGTTGCTCAGTGCCAAGCCCACATGACTTCTCTACTGGCAGCTGCTTGTTCAGCGGGAAGCTTTGACGGTGGTGACAATGGTGTCAGCCATTAAAAACCTGTCCCTCTTTATCTAGGTATCTGAATGGAGCACAAACATATTAAGTATATTGTATAAAGTAATATGGCATGAATGAGTAAGCGGCTACAGGACACTGTTGTGTTAGCTGTGGTGGAGCGAGCTAGAGAGTGAATGAAGAGAGGGAGCGCTGACAGTCAGAAAGCTGTTGAATCAGATCAATGAAACTTTATTTTCTGATAGTTTCACAGCGGTTACGTTCAACAGCACTAATAAACCCCCCCCCCACACACCTCCACTCAACCTGCAGCTCAGACTCACACCTCTGAATGTCAAACACAGCAGCAGCTTTAGTTCCTTCAGCAGGTATAAAATCACAAGTCTCACAAAGACCCAGGTCACCTGACAGTCACATGATGTGCCAGTCCCACTCAGTAGTTACAGGTGTATGTAAGGTGTAAAGAAGATGAAGGTCTGTGGTTCTCAGGTGTGTTTGTTTCAACATGATGTAACTAATCAGTTTATTCTGCAGGACACGAGCCGGCGGTACGAGAACAAAGCTGGAACGTTCATCACAGGGATCGATGTCAACTCAAAGGTACCACACACACACACACACACACTGATATACACACATACACACACACTGATACACATACACTGTCTGAACCATCTGATGATAGACTTGTCTCTAGTCTCTCTATCAGAGTTGTGGTTTTTAGTTTTTGTGGGGAAAAGCTGCTCAGGATATCTTGAAGGACTCTCTTTTTTTCCCGACCGTTACCATGGCTACACCACGTCAGACATCACTGATTTTTACGATGATGTTTGTAATTCCCCTGGCACTGACACCAGCATGCCAGGGGAATTACAAAATAAAGGTGTATGTTAAAGATGATGATTGATGTTGTAATTTTGCATCAGTGCTATTGGCTCATTGAATCAATGTGTCACCTGACTGCTGGTTAACACACTCACTGGGAACACTGGGAATACTGGGAACACTGAGAATACTGGGAACATTGGGAACATTGGGAACTCTGGGAACACTGGTTTGTTTTGTCATCAGGAGGCGATCGAGAAGAAAGAGAAGCGAGCGAGACGTTTCCATTTCCACAGCGAGGTGAGCGTGGATCAGAGGAACGTGTTTCTGGATAAAGACAGCATGAGGAAAGGTACGAGGACCCCTCACCTGTGCACGATGATGTCACACCTGGTCAGACTGATAGATGTGATTGGCTGAACCCTGTTGTTCTTCTTCTGTGGTGCTCAGCTATCCCCAAACTGCGCATGCAGGCGATTCACATGGCAGGCGTGGACGACATGAGCACCCAGGATGTGTTCGGCTATTTTAAGGAATATCCTCCAGCTCACATCGAGTGGATCGATGACACATCCTGTGAGTAACACACACACACACACACACACACACACACACACACACTCACACACTCACACACTCACAATAACACACACACACACACACACACACACTCACAGTAACACACACACTCACACACACACACACACACACACACACTCACACACTCACAATAACACACACACACACACACACTCACAGTAACACGCACGCACAAACTCACACACACACTCACACATAAAGAGTAACACACACAAATTCTCACACACACACTCACAGTAACACACTCACACACTCACAGTAACACACTCACACATAAAGAGTAACTCACACACACACTCACAGTAACACATACACACAAATTCATACACACACACTCACAGTAACACACACACACACTCACAGTAACACACTCACACATAAAGAGTAACACTCACACACACACTCACAATAACACACACACACTCACAATAACACACACACACACAGACAGATTTGAAGTATCAGAAGTTAAAATCTGTGCTCCCCACCTGTGCGTTTCCTAGGTAACGTGGTTTGGCTGGACGACGACACATCCATCCGAGCCCTTATCAACATCAGCCGGATGCCCGACCCGGAGGCGGTTACCACGGAGACGGAGAGTAGCAGCCAGCCGGACGAGCAGAGCAAAGGTCGGCGAGGGCGAGGATCAGACGACGAAGACGAGGAGGAGGAGGAGGGTGAGGTGGACGAGGGAGAGGAGGCGGCGGTGAAGAAGAGCAGCGAGGAGATCGAAGGGAAGGACAGCGACGGAGAGACGGAGCATAAGACGAAAGCAGAGAGCGGTCAGGTAACAGAAACGTGACAGAGATGATCAGGTTTATTGAGATATCCTTCCTTCCTTCCTTCCTTCCTTCTTTCTTTCCTTCCTTCCTTCCTTCCTTCCTTCCTTCCCTGCCTTCTTTCTTCCCTTCCTCTTTTCCTTTCTCCCTCCCCCGTTCCTTATTTCCTCCGTCCTTCCTCCCTCCCTCCTTCTCTCCTCCCTTCCTTCTTTCCTTCCTCTGTCCTTCCTTCCTTCCTTTCCTTACTTCCATCTGTTCTTCCTCCCTCCCTCCTTCTCTCCTCCCTTCCTTCTTTCCTTCCTCTGTCCTTCCTTCCTTACTTTCCTTACTTCCATCTGTTCTTCCTCCCTCCCTGTGTCCTATAAAGGGTTAAGAGACCAAATGAGAAAATGAAAGTTACACCTGATACTGTTGAATCAGATCCAATAGCTGATCGATTGATTGTGTGTGTGTGTGTGTGTGTGTGTGTGTGTGTGTGTGTGTGTGTGTGTGTGTGTGTGTGTGTGTGTGTGTGTGTGTGTGTGTGTGTGTGTGTGTGTGTGTGTGTGTGTGTGTGTGTGTCTCAGGTGGAAGACCTGTCGAGTGCAGAGGTTGAATCTCTGCTGAGAAACGACCTGCGACCGGCCATCAAACCGTTTAAAGGAAACAAACTGTTCCTGCGCTTCGCTACACATGGTAACACACACTGTAACACACACGCATACACACACACAGTAACACACACATTCACACACAGTAACACACATTCACACACTAACACACACACAGTAACACACTAACACGCACACAGTAACACACACACAGTAACACACGCATACACACTAATAAAGACACACGGTAACACACACACAGTGACACACACTAATACACACACGCATACATACTAATACAGACACACAATAACACACACATTCACACACTAACAAACATACACACACACTAATACAGACACACAATCACACACACACATTCACACACTGACACACGCATACACACTAACATACACACACTAATACAGACACACACAGTAACACACACACTAATACAGACACACACAGTAACACACACACTAATACAGACACACACATGGTAACACACACACTAATACAGGCACACACAGTAACACACACTAATACAGACACACACACTAATACAGACACACACATGGTAACACACACACACACACAGTAACACACGCGCATACACACTAACATACATAATAGACACACACTAAGACACGCACACACTAATACACACACACTAATACACATTAGTACACGCACACACTACTACTACAACACACACACACTAATAAGTACTAATACACACACATTAATAAACACACACTAATACCTTCAACTCTGCTAAACAGAGAAAATAAAGTGTTTTTTATTTTCTGCTCTTCTGTGTTTTGTGTGCAGATGATAAGAAGGAGCTGGGAGCCGCTCGTCGCAGCAGATACTACATGAAATACGGAAACCCGAACTATGGAGGCATGAAGGGCATCCTCAGTAACTCCTGGTGGGTCACACACTCCGAAACACTTAAATATTACTACATGTGACTGTATTTACTGTCTGCTCTCTGTGCTGTGTGTTCTACATGTGACTCTGTATTTACTGTCTGCTCTCTGTGCTGTGTGTTCTACATGTGACTCTGTATTTACTGTCTGCTCTCTGCGCTGTGTGTTCTACATGTGACTCTGTATTTACTGGCTGCTCTCTGTGCTGTGTGTTCTACATGTGACTCTGTATTTACTGTCTGCTCTCTGTGCTGTGTGTTCTACATGTGACTGTATTTACTGTCTGCTCTCTGTGCTGTGTGTTCTACATGTGACTGTATTTACTGTCTGCTCTCTGTGCTGTGTGACTATTTACTGTCTGCTCTCTGTGCTGTGTGTTCTACATGTGACTGTATTTACTGTCTGCTCTCTGTGCGGTGTGTTCTACATGTGACTGTATTTACTGTCTGCTCTCTGTGCTGTGTGTTCTACGTATGACTATATTCACTGTCTGCTCTCTGTGCTGTGTGTTCTACATGTGACTGTATTTACTGTCTGCTCTCTGTGCTGTGTGTTCTACATGTGACTGTATTTACTGTCTGCTCTCTGTGCTGTGTGTTCTACATGTGACTGTATTTACTGTCTGCTCTCTGTGCTGTGTGTTCTACATGTGACTCTGTATTTCCTGTCTGCTCTCTGTGCTGTGTGTTCTACATGTGACTGTCTGCTCTCTGTGCTGTGTGTTCTACATGTGATTGTATTTACTGTCTGCTCTCTGTGCTGTGTGTTCTACATGTGACTGTATTTACTGTCTGCTGTCTGTGCTGTGACTGTATTTACTGTCTGCTCTCTGTGCTGTATGTTCTACATGTGATTGTATTTACTGTCTGCTCTCTGTGTTGTGTGTTCTACATGTGACTGTATTTACTGTCTGCTCTCTGTGCTGTGTGTTCTACATGTGACTGTATTTACTGTCTGCTCTCTGTGCTGTGTGTTCTACATGTGACTCTGTATTTACTGTCTGCTCTCTGTGCTGTGTATTCTACATGTGACTCTGTATTTACCGTCTGCTCTCTGTGCTGTGTGTTCTACATGTGACTCTGTATTTACTGTCTGCTCTCTGTGCTGTGTGTTCTACATGTGACTCTGTATTTACTGTCTGCTCTCTGTGCTGTGTGTTCTACGTGTGACTGTATTAACTGTCTGCTCTCTGTGCTGTGTTTTCTACATGTGACTCTGTATTTACTGTCTGCTCTCTGCTGTGTGTTCTACATGTGACTCTGTATTTACTGTCTGCTCTCTGCGCTGTGTGTTCTACATGTGACTGTATTTACTGTCTGCTCTCTGTGCTGTGTGTTCTACATGTGACTCTGTATTTACTGTCTGCTCTCTGTGCTGTGTGACTGTATTTACTGTCTGCTCTCTGTGCTATGTTCTACGTGTGACTGTATTTACTGTCTGCTCTCTGTGCTGTGTGTTCTACATGTGACTGTATTTACTGTCTGCTCTCTGTGCTGTATGTTCTACATGTGACTCTGTATTTACTGTCTGCTCTCTGTGTTGTGTGTTCTACATGTGACTCTGTATTTACTGTCTGCTCTCTCTGCTGTGTTCTACATGTGACTGTATTTACTGTCTGCGCTGTGTGTTCTACATGTGACTGTATTTACTGTCTGCTCTCTGTGCTGTGTGTTCTACATGTGACTGTATTTACTGTCTGCTCTCTGTGCTATGTGTTCTACATGTGACTCTGTATTTACTGTCTGCTCTCTGTGCTGTGTGTCCTACATGTGACTCTGTATTTACTGTCTGCTCTCTGTGCTGTGTGTTCAGGAAGAGGAGATATCACAACCGCAGGATCCAGAGAGACGTTATCAAGACCAAGAAACCTCTGATAGGAGACAGCATGGGACACACACCACCATACACACACCGACACTCAGGTACACACACACACACACACACACACACTGACACTCAGGTACATACACATACACACACACACACACAAACACACACACAAAGCTGATGACTGTGTGTCACATGTTCAGAAACGGAAGGTTCTGATTGGTTGATGACTCTCTCCTCTCAGCCGACCTGGTCAACCTCCCCGAGGAGCCGATCAAGGAGGAGGAGGAAGAGGAGGAGGAGGAGGACGGTGACGAGGACATGGAGGAGGACGACCGAGTGGTGGAGTACAAGGAGCGAGGCGACAGGGGCGGGGCCTCGCGGGCGCTGGGGGCGGGGCTACGCAGCCGGGCCTCGCGCTCACCGTCTCCGTGGTCGGAGTCGGACGAGATGGACTACGACCTGGAGCTGAAGATGATCTCAACGCCGTCGCCCAAGAAGAGCAAGAAGATGACGATGTACGCAGACGAGGTGGACGGACACCTGAAGAACATCCGGTAGGTTTGCTGCTCTCGGGTTAATGTCACATGACCGTTAAAGCGCCATTAATGACAGCAAACGTTAGCTGTGGAAGAAGTGTGTATTTATATTAACGCAAAATAAACTATATCAATATAACGATAACTCTCGATCTCGTCCTATATCTGGTTTGAAAATATATCAATATATTTTAAAAGCTCGATATACCGCCCTGCACTAGCTCGTAGTGTTTTTGACTAAATTAATCGCAGAAATCCGAACTGACAGATTTCAGTATGAGCTTTAATTTGATCCTTATATACACAATTTTAGCAGTGTAAATGTGCCCCGAAAACTTATGAAAATTGACGCACATGTCAAATCTGGTAGAGAATTTGATATTTTATGTATCGCGGTAATGAGTGTTGCAAAATGGCTCAACAGCGCCCCCTAGGCAAAGGAAAAAGAATTGAGCCCGTCACTCCAGATTGACGTAGACAAATAAAATTCAGTACACATATATATCATGCCAAGACACACAAAAAAGTCTCTTGGACCCATACCCTAACTCCAACAGGAAGTCGGCCATTTTGATTTGAATTTGCGATTTTGGCGCCATTTTTGCTATTTCCACCGTACTTTTTAATGAACTCCTTCTACAGATTTAATCCGACCGACTTCAAATTCTCTCAGAAACATCGTCAGACACTGGAGATGAAAAGGTTATCGAAATCTTTTTCCTCCGTTATACCTGGTTGCCGTGGCGATGCACCATTTTTCGATGTTTCGCCATTAAAAAGGAAGTGCTGGCCAAATGGCGCTACTGCACCTTTTAGAAAAAATTTAAAACATTGAGCCCCTCCCTCCAGATTGACACGGACTAACGAAATTTGGTACGTATATGTATCATGTAAAGACGCACAAAAAAGTCTCCTGGACCCCTACTCTAACTCCAACAGGAAGTCTCTAACTCCAACAGGAAGTCAGCTGTTTTGATTCAAATTGAAATCAATTGTGGCGCTGTTTGTCGTCACTTCCGCTCCTCTTGCAATTTTAATTTATGTATGTATTTATTTCTCATGTCTTTATGTTTATTATGTATTTCTGTCTCATGTCTCTCTCTCAGGAACAGGGTCGGGGGTTCGGGCTCCAGCAGCAGAGTTAAATCTTCGTCTCCGTCCAAAGTGACGGACGTTCGCCAGCTGCTGGAGGAGAAGCGTCAGGGTCAGTCCCAGCAGAGACAGCCCCCCCCGGTGGCCGTCCAGGGGAAGATGGATGTCCGGCAGCGGCTGGGGAAGAGACGCTACTCCTCCCCCGACAGGAGGCGCTCCCCCTCACCTCCCCCCTCCCCCAGAGAGACACCGCCACCCAGAGAGCCAATCAGAGACGTGCACCGCAGGCTGGGCGTGCCCAATCAGGAGAGCCGAGGAACTTACGCCAACTCATCCAAAGACAGGAAGACGAGTACGAAGACAACTCCTCTTCCTCCTCTTCTTTCTCCTCTTCCTCCTCTTTTTCCTCTCTTCCTCTCCCCTTCCTCCTCTTCCTCTTCTTCCTCCTCTTTTCCTCTCTTTTTCCTCTTTTCCTCTCTTCTTCCTCTCCTCTTCCTTTTATTTCTAGCTGAAGTTGTATTTGTTCACTTCATGAATGGCTCAGTGGATTTTTAGTGTTTTTCCTCTTTGTCAGTCACCAGTACTTTTACCTCTTCCTCCTTCAATCATGTGACTTCCTGTTTCCTGTCTGTAGGCGCTCTGTGGAGCAGACTCGGCTCGGCTGAAGGCGACGGAGCCGCCGGACGTCACGAGCGCAGAGCGAGCAGCCGCTCGTCGGGTCTGTTCTCCTCGTCTGACGGCGGCGGCAGTAAGAGCGGCGGGAGGAGACGAGGAGGAGACAAGAAGGAGGGAGCGGGGGAGGAGGAAGACGAGGACGTGGAGGAAGACGACTCGACGCTGCAGAAGATGTGGGGCGCCATGATCAAACAGAAACAGGAGCGCGTCACGCACAAGATGAAGAAGAGCCGGCTGGACAACCTGCCGTCACTGCAGATCGAGATCAGCCGAGACAGCAGCGACGAGTCGGACGCCTGAGAGGAGGAAGAGGAGGAAGAGGAGGAAGAGGAGGAGAGACTCACTGACAGGAAGCTGATCTGATTGGTTGTCTTTAGGTTTCTGCAGGTGATGACGGATCAGTGAGCGAGGCGAGAAGCTTCAGGCTGCAGAGTCTCTGATCAGACCTGCAGGATGATGTTCATGCTGGGACACATTCAGCTCATTGTTCCTCTGCTCTGGTTCACATCACTAAAACATCATTTATCATTCTGTTCACTTCTCTTTCATATTTTTCTAGTTTGATTCATAAAAGTCTGAAAATGTGGATCAGAGATGTTTCTACGTTCTGGAGTCTTTAACCCTTTATGTTCTGCTCTTACATTTAAACACACTGGACACATTTCATCTAGCTGGACCTTTACTCATCTAAAATCTAAAATCTAATTCATCATATACACATTTTTGGATATGCAAACATTTATATATTCTATAAAATGTTCTCCTGGACCATAAAATAGTGATTATGAATGTGAGAGTCAGAATATGAACAGTCTGTAAAGGGTTAAAGACTCCAGAGACATGTTCAGACGTTTATGATCCAGAATGAGAAATGACCAGATGTTGATCTGATCCGTCCTCCTGTCAGGAACCTAAACATCTGTCAGTGATGTCACTCTGACGGGAAGTGATGTCGCTCTCTCTCCTCTCACCTGAGCAGGTGTCAAACAGCTGCAGCTCATGACATCATCATGACATCATCAGTGAATCATTCCTACGTCACGCCGTCGGCCTTTTTTTCCCCCTAAAAACTGACTTTTATCAAACCTGCTGAGCTCCAAGGGACCATTCCTCCTCTTCCTCTTCCTCATCCTCTTCTTCCTCTTCCTCCCCCTCTTCTTCCTCATCATCCTCCTCCTCTTCCTCATCATCCTCCTCCTCCTCCTCTTCCTCCTCCTCCTCCTCCTCCTTCCCCTCCTCTTCCTCCTCTTCCTCTTCCTCAGTAACCTCTGAACCTTGGTTCAGTCTGAGCAGAGCTGTGATGTTCAGTGATGTCTTCCCTGCAGACAGCGAGGATGAGGAGGAGAGGATGAAGATGGAGGAGGAGGAGGAGGAGGAGTAAAGGATGAAGATGGAGGAGGAGGAGGAGTAAAGGATGAAGATGGAGGAGGAGGAGGAGTAAAGGATGAAGATGGAGGAGGAGGAGGAGTAAAGGATGAAGATGGAGGAGGAGGAGGAGTAAAGGATGAAGATGGAGGAGGAGGAGGAGTAAAGGATGAAGATGGAGGAGGAGGAGGAGTAAAGGATGAAGATGGAGGAGGAGGAGGAGTAAAGGATGAAGATGGAGGAGGAGGAGGAGTAAAGGATGAAGATGGAGGAGGAGGAGGAGTAAAGGATGAAGATGGATGAGGAGGAGGAGTAAAGCATGAAGATGGATGAGGAGGAGGAGAGGATGAAGATGAGGATAAACTGCTAAACATGTGACAGGAAGTGAAGCAGACAGACAGAGAGACTGATTAAACACAGAGATCCTTAACGAGCTTAACGAGGAACGTTTTCTTACTTCTTTTGAATCACTTCCTGTGATCTTCAGTTATTGATCAGCGTGTTCATCCTGCTGCTGTCTGTCTGTGATGAAGGCCACGCGCCACTCTGTGTTTTTATATTCAATGTTTAGAGGGGCCACACACACACACACACACACACACACACACACACACACACACACAGCAACAGATATACACACACACAGCCACACACACACACACACACAGCAACAGATATACACACACACACAGCCACGTACACACAGCCACGTACACACAGCCACAGCCACGTACGCGCGCACACACACTCACAGCCACATACACACAGCCACACACACAGTCACACACACACACAGCCACGTACGCGCACACATACACACGTACAAACACACAGTCACACACACACATACACATACACACACATACACATACACACAGCCACACACACACACACACACACAGTCACACACACACACAGCCACACACACACACATACATACACACACACAGTCACACACACAGGTACACACACACACAGGTACACACACACACAGGTACACACACACAGCCGCACACACACGCACACACACACACACACAGCCGCGTACGCACACACACACACACACACACAGCCACACACACACACACAGCCACACACACACACACACACACACCCACACACACAGGTACACACACACATACAGCCACACACACACACACACACACACACCCACACACACAGCCACACACACACACACAGCCACACACACACACACACACACAGGTACACACACACATACAGCCACACACACACACCAGGCTGAGTCTCTGCTGGTCATTAATTCATATTTATTCGTATTAAATGTTAAACTTTATTTTCAGTCAGTTTAGAGAATATTAATTATTGATCTGTGATCAACATGTGAGGAAGTTTTTATCCTGATAGAAAATATTTCCTTTAAAGATAAAAACTTTCTTCACATTTTTCTTTCTGAAGATAAACGAGTAAAAATAAAGTTTAAACACGAGGCGACACATTTGTTTTTTACTTTTCCTTCCAG
>JAJDFG010000809.1:55000-75999 GCA_021039105.1 Scomber colias
TAACAGTTTAAACTCTCCAAACTGATCCTGAAGCAGCCTGAAGTCTGAAAATCCACCGAAACAGAAACCAACTTTAAACTTTAAACTAAAATACATCAAGTATAACAGCAGAGATACAATTACACACTAACTACTATAAGTTGGTATTTATTATTTTTAAAATCAAATTTCAAGTTAAAAACACTTTGACAGACGTTTCAAAATGTACAAAACGAGATTTGTTCACAAACTTACGGTAGAAATGCTCATAAATACATAAAACGCATAATATAATATAATATAATATAATATAACATATGTACATGGGGGAAAATATACAAGTACTTAGTTCTTTACTGCAGTACAGCAAATGTAAAGAATACTGTTAGTTATACTACTTTATATACAGTTAACTAGTTTATACTACTTTATATACAGTTAGCTAGTTTACACTACTTTATATACAGTTAGCTAGTTTACACTACTTTATATACAGTTAGCTAGTTTACACTACTTTATATACAGTTAGCTAGTTTATACTACTTTATATACAGTTAGCTAGTTTACACTACTTTATATACAGTTAGCTAGTTTATACTACTTTATATACAGTTAGCTAGTTTATACTACTTTATATACAGTTAGCTAGTTTACTACTTTATATACAGTTAGCTAGTTTACACTACTTTATATACAGTTAGCTAGTTTATACTACTTTATATACAGTTAGCTAGTTTATACTACTTTATATACGGTTAGCTAGTTTACACTACTTTATATACGGTTAGCTAGTTTACACTACTTTATATACAGTTAGCTAGTTTATACTACTTTATATACAGTTAGCTAGTTTATACTACTTTATATACAGTTAGCTAGTTTACACTACTTTATATACAGTTAGCTAGTTTACACTACTTTATATACAGTTAGCTAGTTTAGTCCAGTGGTTCCCAACCTAGGGGTGGGGCCCCTCCAAAGGGTCAGCAGATAAATGTGAGGGCTGCTGAGATGATTAATGGGAAAGAAGAAAAAACAAAGTTCTGATTCACAAATGTGTTTTCAGTTTTTGGACTTTTTCTCTAATCTTTGATTTTTGCTGAAATATTGGATCATTTGAACATTTATTGAAATGAAAGCATGTGAGAAGTTTAGAGGGAAGAATCAGTATTTGGTGGAGCTGTTAACAACTCATAGACATCTGAAAAGTGAGCCGACTACACACTGATTTTAGTAAGACGTCAAAAGACAAAAAGGTCGGAAATGTCTTTACTGAGCGTTTACGACTTTTTCGTACGTTAACATTTCGCTTGTACTTTAAAATCCGAACTAGCGGCTGTGACGCTAACATCGCAGCTGTAACTTTTGCTTTTTACAGCAGCCAGTCGCGTATTAGAGGGGGGGGATCCGTTACCGTGGTAACCTAAAATGGTGGGAAAAGTCGTTCCTAAGATTCACGTGTCAGGCGGCTGATGACATCACACCAGAATCATCCAATCAGGCTTCAAGTTTGCTCGACCAATCAGTGCAGAGTATTTAATGACGTAAACATCCGGAGAGTCGCGTTAAAAGATCGGATCAGTCGAATGAATGACGATGTCGTAGAAACTGTTGTCATGGAAACGAAACGCTGCGTGGACACATTCCGATAAACGGAGTGAAAGAATAAAAATATAACGTAGATTTAACCGCAGGAAGTTAAACAGTTGAACTTCAAAATAAATGATTTTCTTAAAGAACTTTTATTTTTAGAGCGGAAGTTATGACAAATCATTAAAATATTACTAATAAAAATAATTTCAACATAAAGATCAAACACTTAAACACATTTAAAGGAGATAAAAAGTAATTATAGCTCAAATAAAATCAGATAAACGGACGATTAATTTTAGTTTGAACGTTAAAGTTAAAGCTTCAAAACAAACAAACTCAACTTTTAGGATTCAAATAAATATTAAAATAAATAAATCTCTGTCTCTCTTGATTGGCTGATCATCGTCATGGGAACAGATTCTCTTTGCTCATTGGTCGGTCAGTTTCTGAGGCCGCTTTGCTTTTACCGTAATATCTGGAGAAGCTGCGCCCGTAAAAATAAAAACGCTCACACTACATTTAACAAATGTTAATATTTCATCAGTTACAGAATAAAAAAGTTTATATTTAAAACTGTAAATGTGTTTAAAGCAGATAATTAAAGTTTATGAATGAGTGACGCAATAAAAACAGATTTAATGTGAATCAGCTGTTTGGTTTCGGTGGATTTTGACTTTTAGACTTTTAGCCCCCCCCCCACCCCTCCTCCTCAGGTCCCTCTGATGTTTCTGGTTTATTGTTAATAAATCGTTGTGGAGCCTCCGAGCTTCTCTATAGAAACACTAACGACACACACACACACACACACACACACACACACACACTCATTCATTCGTTCATTTAGTGAAATCTTGAATAACTGAAATGTCATTTTTAATGAATGGTTATATAAAAAAATGTTTATATAATAAAAAATGTGAAATGTGCTTTTTGTCATTTTTTATTTCCCCAAGTGTAAATTTATTGGTACTGACTCTGGTTTTTATCTCTTTATTAATTATTTATTCTTATTAATGACTCGACTCAGCTTGTTTTGTTTGTTCGTGTTTTTTTTTGGACTGTTTAAAAAAACCCAACAAGAACAAAAAAAACCCCAAAAAACACATTTAACAGCTTTTAAAAAGAGTTTAAACTGTTTTTTTTTTTTGTTTTTTTATTTTATTTTATTTTACATATTTAACAAACTTGAAGGAAAAAAAAAGGGTTTAAAAAAAAAAAAAGCCTAACTCTGAAAGGTGCCTGACTGATAAACACGGGGGTTGTGATGTGTCGTCATGGTAACGTACAAAGAGCGGTTTTAAATAATATTTTATTTACCAAAAAAAAACTTAAACAAACCCTCTTTGGAGGTAAAAGACTGAGACTGCTGCTGCTTCACGGAACTACGGAGGATCAATGGCGACTACACTTTGATTTTTTAAAAAAAAATTGTGGATTTTTTTTTTAACGTTTTTGAGCTTTTGTCTCATTTTTTTGGACGATCTCTCGACTCAGCTCATCAGACTTCTGGAAAAAAAACTCAAAACTCAATATGGATTTTTTTTTTTTTGGCTCATTTTTTCTTTTTTAATGAAGAAAGAAGTTTTTTTTTAAAGGATTCTGGATTTTTATATTTTTGTCTTCAGCTGGATTTTAACTTTTTTCTTCATTTTTTTTTGCTTTTTTTCCCATTTTTGTGTTTTTCCTCCCATCAGTGAGGATGAGGAGGAGCAGGGGAGGAAGAGGGCGGGGAGGAACGGGAGGGGTTGGCCTGTAATCTAATAATGCTGACTCTCTTTTAAAATGCTGAAATGTTTTTTTTAACCCTTGTTGTTTTCTAAACTTGTCGAGTTTTCTATCGCTCCAGGCTCCGACTGCAGAGAAGCTGCCAGTTTTGTACTTAGTGGATTCCATAGTGAAGAATGTGGGAGGAGAATACCTCGCAGTGTTTGCTAAAAACCTAATCACTTCATTTTTATGTGTCTTTGAAAAGGTACAGTTCTCTCTTTGCTGCCGCTTATTACACACATTCACACTCTGCTTTAATCTCTGTGACTCTGTGTGTGTGTGTGTGTGTGTGTCTGTCTGTACACGTGTGTGTGTGTGTGTGTCTGCCTGTACGTGTGTGTGTCTGCCTGTACGTGTGTGTGTGTCTGCCTGTACGTGTGTGTGTGTCTGCCTGTACGTGTGTGTGTGTCTGCCTGTACGTGTGTGTGTGTCTGCCTGTACGTGTGTGTGTGTGTGTGTGTCTGCCTGTACGTACGTGTGTGTGTGTGTGTGTCTGCCTGTACGTACGTGTGTGTGTGTGTGTGTCTGCCTGTACGTACGTGTGTGTGTCTGCCTGTACGTGTGTGTGTGTGTCTGCCTGTACGTGTGTGTGTGTGTGTGTGTGTGTCTGCCTGTACGTGTGTGTGTGTGTCTGCCTGTACGTGTGTGTGTGTGTCTGCCTGTACACGTGTGTGTGTGTCTGCCTGTACACGTGTGTGTGTGTGTCTGCCTGTACGCGTGTGTGTGTCTGCCTGTACGCGTGTGTGTGTCTGCCTGTACGCGTGTGTGTGTGTCTGCCTGTACGCGTGTGTGTGTGTCTGCCTGTACGCGTGTGTGTGTGTCTGCCTGTACGCGTGTGTGTGTGTCTGCCTGTACGCGTGTGTGTGTGTCTGCCTGTACGCGTGTGTGTGTGTCTGCCTGTACGCGTGTGTGTGTGTCTGCCTGTACGCGTGTGTGTGTGTCTGCCTGTACGCGTGTGTGTGTGTCTGCCTGTACGCGTGTGTGTGTGTGTGTGTCTGCCTGTACGCGTGTGTGTGTGTGTGTGTCTGCCTGTACACGTGTGTGTGTGTCTGCCTGTACACGTGTGTGTGTGTCTGCCTGTACGTGTGTGTGTGTGTGTCTGCCTGTACGTGTGTGTGTGTGTGTGTCTGCCTGTACGTGTGTGTGTGTCTGCCTGTACGTGTGTGTGTGTGTCTGCCTGTACGTGTGTGTGTGTCTGCCTGTACGTGTGTCTGCCTGTACACGTGTGTGTGTGTGTGTCTGCACACGTGTGTGTGTGTGTCTGCCTGTACGTGTGTCTGCCTGTACACGTGTGTGTGTGTGTGTGTGTGTGTGTGTGTGTAAAGCTGTTCTCAGTATACTGGTGCTAGTCAGCGTTTCGGGTTCATTCTTGTGTTTTATATCTTGTGCTGATTTTTGAACTAGAAGCTTTTTCAGGTGTAGTGTTTGTTGAGTGTCTGTGGACCAAGTGCTGCTGTCCTCTGTCCGCAGGTGGACGAGAACACCAAGAAGTCTCTGTTCAAGCTGCGCTCCACGTGGGACGAGGTCTTCCCGCTCAAGAAGCTGTACGCGCTCGACGTCCGCGTCAACTCGGTGGACTCGGCGTGGCCCATCAAGCCGCTGCCGCCCACCGTCAACGCCAGCATCCACGTCAACCCCAAGTTCCTCAAGCAGGTGTGTTCCTTCTCTCATTCCTTCCTCCCTTCCTTCCTTCCTCAAACAGGTGTGTTCCTTCTTTCCTCCCTTCCTTCCTTCCTTCCTTCTTTCCTCTCTTCCTCCCTTCCTTCCTTCCTCTCTTCCTCCCTTCCTTCCTCAAACAGGTGTGTTCCTTCTTTCCTCTCTCCTTCCTTCCTCCTTTCCTCCCTCCGTCTCTCTCTTTCCTTCCTTCTTCCTTCCTTTGTTCCCTTCTCCTTCCATACTTCTTCCCTCACTTCCTTCCTTCCTTCCTCCCGTCCTTACTCCCTTCCTTCTTTCCTTCCTCCCTTCCTTTGTTCCTTCCTTCCTCCCCTATTTCTCTTTCCTTCCCTCCTCCCTGTAATAAAATAAAGACTAAACTTCCTCTTGTGTCTCCAGTCTGAGTCAGAGACTCCGTCCTCTCGGCCCGTCACCACTCCTCCGGTGGCCCCTGCTCGCTCTCCGACCCCCCCGCCGCCACCTGCAGCGCCGCCGTCGGCCGCTCCCGCCCCCGTTGCCCCCGGCGCCGCTGTCAGTCAGTCCAGTCTGACGCAGGAACAGCTGATCCGCCAGCAGCTGCTCGCCAAGCAGAAACAACTTCTGGAGCTGCAGCAGAAGAAGATCGAGCTGGAGCTGGAGCAGACCAAAGCTCAGCTGGTACGAACCAATCAGTGATCAGTAATCAGTTATTTTAATATTCATTTCCTGTTAATTGTTTTATGTTCTTGTGGTTAGGCCTGGGCCGGTATGAGATTCTGACGGTATGATAACCTTAGGTAAAAATTTCACGGTTTCATGGTTTTATGATAAGTTATAAAATGTGATCGTTTGAAATGTCTGTATTTAAAACCAAAAAAAAAAAAAAATCCATTGAACGGACTTTTATTTTTAAACATATATAGAACATGATGGAACATTAGTAAATATGTTTTTAAAATAAATAATAATAAAAAAAAACTGAATTCTTTCTAATTAAAAAAGTAAGTGCAGTCCTTTAACTGAGGCTAAACCTGCAACTCAAGTCACGACATAAATGAATTATATTTAGTGAAAAAAACACAAAATGCAAATAAATGCAATCACTGAACCTGTGGCTCAAGATCAGAACATAAATAAACACTTCTAAGATAAATATAAATAAATAAATGCAGGCAGGAGCTTAAAACTGAATCTCAACAGTTTTGGAGACTTGCTCACGATCATATAGGATGTATTTCCTCCTCGTGCTGCTACTGGCCGTTACCTTCTTCCTCCGAGCCGCGTCCGTCTGTCTTTTTATTGTAGCTGAAGTATAAATACAGCCGACTTGGCGCTTTTAGACGGAGGGGAAAGTTTGGGGGGCTCGCCTCCTTCAGCCGTCGTACAGCCTGCAGAGCTACCTGCTTGTAAACAGCAACCGGAGTATGGGAGGGGTTGTACTTCACGCTGCAGCTGCACACGACCAGGGACCTCCACTCTCTCTCTGACCAGACGTCACATAAAAAAAAAAACCCGCTCATACCACAGGAACGTTGTGACGGAACATTTTAGTGGTTTTGAAACCGTGACTTTTTCATACCGTGGTATACCTTGAAACCGGTAACCGGCCCATGCCTACTTGTGGTGTTTTATCTATTTATGTTCAGCACTTTGTTTCAGCTGTGGTTGTTTTTAAATTGCTTTATAAATAAAGTTGAAGTTGAATAATCAGTGAGCCAATAGCTAATAAATCATCAGCTTTAGGACGTGCTTTTATTTTGAAATTCCCCTTGTTAGTCCTTTCTCTTCCTGGTAAAACCAGAAATGAATTTGACAGTAAACATGTTTTTATTTGATGTTTGAACAATAACAGCTGATTTAAATAAATCTAATCAGCTGTTTGTGTTTTAACTTGAAACCATCACTGTGTCCTGCAGGCGGGGGGCTTCGTTCTGCCCACCTCAGTCTCCACCACACCTTCATCTTCATCTTCATCATCGGCTGCAGCGCTGAAGCTCAGCAGTCAGACCGCTCCGGTGGTCCGACCCTGGATTCCCCCCCAGACCGACCCCAAGCCGTCCACCCGAGACCCCCGTCTGAACCGCTCCGGTCCCCCCGCCGCCCCCCACCCCAAAGAGCAGTCTGCTGGGAAAAAAGACGGCCCCCCCTCCACAGGAAGTCCCGCTCTGACGCCGGAGAAACGGCCGGCGGAGAAACCGGTCCGACCCGACAAATCCAGGCAGCCGAGGAAGGAGATCCAGGAGGAGAAGAAGTCCAAGTCCCCGTCCCCCCTCGCCAAAAACCTGCAGGTCAAGAACAAACACGGCGAGGCCGAAGCCCCGAAATCGGCCGACGGCACCAAGAAAGACCCTCGTCTGAGGAAGCGTCCGCAGGAGAAGAGCGGCGAGGCGAAGGAGGACGAGCAGAAGGAGAAGAAGAGATGCAACGATAAGAAAGAGAGAGAGGACGCGCTGCGGGCGAGCGAGCCGCCGCGGTCTAACAAACCCAAGCTGCTGAACGGCTCCATGCCCAAACACGACAGAGACGAGGCCGCCGACAAGCCGGAGTTCAAGGCCGGCGGCAACGCACGTACGCACGCACGGAAGCGCACGCGCTCCCGTTCCCGCTCCCGCTCGCCCGCCTCCTCCCCGAAGAGGAAGGACCGCAGATCCCCTAAAAGCAGAGCGAGGAGCAGCTCTCTGTCTCCGTCGCCGTCGCACAAACCCGGGAAACCTCGCAGGATCCGAGCCGACGAGCCGCCGCACGGGAAGCCGGGCCGGGAGGACCGGCTCGCCCCCAAGAAGAACCAATCGGAGAGCAGGAGGTCGAAGAGGCCGGCGGAGGAGCGACACTCCGAATCCAGAGACTCTCACTCGCCTCGCGGACACGACGGAGCCGGGAAGGACAAAGACGCTCCGCACCGCTGGAGGAGCGGCTGGGAGGAGAACAAACAGTGAGTCACAACCACTTCCTGCTTTTACTACACAGACGTCACCATGGTAACACATCTCATCATTAACAGCCTCATCCAGACTCCTTTTGTAGAGATCAACACAGCACTGAAATAAAATAAAACTCATCTCATCACTAAAAGTAGAAGTCACTGACAATATCTGCTGCCAGTGTTTGGATATGAGGCGATGCTGCTGAATACATAATAATATATAATAATACACAGTAGAGAAGTCTCAGGGTTCCTCACACCGCTCTCCCAGAATCCATCAGCTGTAGGAAACCGTTAAATAATCATTTAACTTGTTCAATGAAAGTAAAATAAGTTTTAATTATAACTTTGTTTCTTCTTCTCGTCCAGTCTGAAGCTTTCGGAGGACCCTCATGTGAAACCTGCACCTCAGAGACACAAACCCTACAGCACGCCGACCCGGCCCCCGACCCCCCGCACCCCCAAACACCGGCTCAGCGTGGACGCCAACCTGCAGATCCCCGAAGTCCTCAACTCAGCGTCTAAGAAGGATCTGCTGAGGAGGGTACGGCTCAGACCTGCTTCAATGAACAGGCTCCTCTTTCATTGTTAACCCTCCTGTTGTGTTCAGGTGAAGGAAGGAAGGAAGGAAGGAAGGAAGGAAGGAAGGAAGGAATTGGGGAAAGAAGGAAGGGAGGAAAAGAGGGAGGATGGAAGGAAATGAGGAAGGAATGGAGGAAGGAAGGAATTGGGGAAAGAAGGGGAGGAAGGAAGGAATTGGGGAAAGAAGGGGAGGAAGGAAGGAATTGGGGAAAGAAGGAAATGAAGGAAGGAAGGAAGGAATTGGGGAAAGAAGGAAGGAAGGATGGAATTGGGGAAAGAAGGAAGGGAGGAAGGAAGGATGGAATTGGGGAAGGAAGGATGGAATTGGGGAAAGAAGGGGAGGAAGGAAGGAAGGAAGGAAAGAGGAAGGATGGAATTGGGGAAAGAAGGAAGGGAGGAAGGAAGGATGGAATTGGGGAAAGAATGAAATGAGGAAGGAAGGAATTGGGGAAAGAAGGAAATGAGGAAGGATGGGAGGAAAAGTGGGAGGGAGGAAGGATGGAAGGGAGGAAAGAAGAAGGAAGGAATTGGGGAAAGAAGGAAGGGAGGAAAGAAGAAGGAAGGAATTGGGGAAAGAAGGAAGGGAGGAAAAGAGGGAGGAAGGAAGGATGGAAGGAAGGAATTGGGGAAAGAAGGGGAGGAAGGAAGGAAGGAAGGAAAGAGGAAGGATGGAATTGGGGAAAGAAGGAAGGGAGGAAGGAAGGATGGAATTGGGGAAAGAATGAAATGAGGAAGGAAGGAATTGGGGAAAGAAGGAAATGAGGAAGGATGGGAGGAAAAGAGGGAGGGAGGAAGGATGGAAGGGAGGGAGGAAGGATGGAAGGGAGGAAAGAAGAAGGAAATGAGGAAGGAACAAAGGAAGGGAGTAAAAGTGGAAGGAAGTAAGGAGAGGAAAGAAGGAAAGAGGAAGGAAGTAAGGAGAGAAGGAAGGAAGTGAGGAACAGTCAAAAGAGATGGGGTCAATGTGACCCGGGAGCAGAACAGGAGGGTTAATAAAGTTTCATTAACAGGTTTTTTTTTGTTTTTCTCACTTTCAGGCGAGTAAGCGTCTGGAGAGCGGCGAGATCTCTCAGGAGGACTTCCTGAACATGGCGCATCAGATCAAACACTTCTTCCAGTATCAGGAGGAGAAGCAGCAGCAGGGCCACGACGACTTCCCCTCAAAGAAGCCGCCGCCGCTGCCGCTGCTGGCCGCGGCCCGCGACGGCGTCGGCGAGGCGGCGTACTACGAGCACAAGTCCAAGCTGAGGAAGACGCAGGTCACCCACCGGGCGGCCGGGGAGGAGTGGGAGGGCGAGGAGAGTCCGGAGGAGGCCGAGGACGCGGCGCAGGGCGAGAAGGGCGGACCTGCACACCTGACGACACACAAATACAACCGGCCACCGCGGGAGAGACCAGGTGAGCTGAGAGGGAGACAGGAAGTCACCAAAATAAAAGCTCTTTATTTAGAATTAAAGAAGATCCGACTTTTAGTCTGAAGAATCGAGTCAGAACGATAAACACGAGGAAACAAGACAGAATTAAAGTTTTTAACCCTTAAGATACTGTTCATATTCTCTCCTCTCAGTTTGTTCTCCTCATAAAAAGTGTTTATACCAAACATTGAAGCACAGATGTGTTTAAAGCATCAATAGTCGATAATCTGACTGATCAATAAATGTGATTAAAGCTTGATTCATGTTTCAGAGAGCAGAGAGACTAAACAGCTCCTATCACACAATATCATGTTATCATCAGAACAGGAAGTTGGGTCATTGATGGGTTGTTTCTCTCGCAGGTGAGCGGCGGAGTAAAGAGCGCGAGGAGCCGCGGCCGCCGCTCGGCCCGATGATCGAGGAGTACAACCACGGGAAGGAGTTCCCCACGCTGAAGTCTCTGCCGGGCCTTCGCTTCCGCAGGAGAGCCGACCCGCGAGAGCCCAGTGAGTCACGCTGCCGCTAACGCAAACGTCACCATGTGCTTTTTTTCTCTTCTTGAACTAAACTGAAGGCAAACTGTCGTCTGTTATCTTCACAGAGAGGTCAGAGGTCAGGTTCTGGAGCTGCGGGGTGTCAGGGTCTCGATCAGTGACACTTCAGCAGGGTTAGAGATTCTTCTACAGAGAGTTTACACATTTAATTAGTCACACTCATGAATGATGTAAAGCCCTGAGGCATCATGGGAGACGTAGTCAGTAACTAGCTAGCACAGTTCAGGACGATGTAGCTCTTCAGTAGTTTAACGTTCACGTCGTTAGTTTACGTCAAACACAACTCGATCCAGTTTGTAGGTGTTTGGGTCGGAGCGTTCCTTCATGTGTGTGTTTGTGTTGCAGGTGAGCGGGAGTGGACGTCGCCGCTGACCGAGCGCCAGCGCGACGAGCAGAAGAGCGGCTACGACGCACCGCGAAGGTACGCGGAGTCCAGACACCCAAACCCCCGCAGACCTGAGGGCCCGCCCTCCTCCGGCACCGTGGTACACAGGAAGTGTCCGAGCCCGGGGGGACTGGATGCGCCCGTCCCGAGGTTCGAACGCGAGCGCTTGTCTCCGCTGCACCAGAAGGACGCGGCGGACGCGAGTCCCGTCCCGCGTTTCGAGAGTCCGAACAGCGAGCACTCGGACGACGGGCCCCTGAGCCTGGATGCCGCCCCCCCTTCTCACCCCGCCGCTGCCCCCAAATCCATCCTCAAGGCTCCGGCCCGCGGGGGCCCGCTGTCGAACGTCCGGCAGCACGGCGACTCCCCCGGACACACGCCCCCCCACGACGGGGGCCACCCCCCCTCCCGCTACGAAGGGCCCGCTCACATGGGCCCCACTAGACCGCACCCGCCGGGCCGGTACGAGGGCGGCCCCGGGCGCTACGATGACCCGTCCAGGTTCGAGGGGCCTGGCAGGTTCGACGGGGGGGCGCCTCATCACAACATGGACAGGTTTGACAGTCACATGACACACGGTCCAATGAGGGGCGGGGACGGTTTGGGCCGGTTCGACGGCCCTCCTCACCCTCAGGCACCGGTGAGGTTCCAGGGGCCCGGCCCGGGGCACTTTGAGGGCCCGATGCAGCGCTTCGATGCCCCGCCACACTTTGACAACGTGGCTCCTGGATCTGGACCAATGGGCTTCCAGCAGCAGCGGCCGCTACGCTTTGAAAACCCCCAGAACCAGATGGGCCCCATGAGGTTCGACGGCCCCGGGCCGATGCGCTTCGACGGCCCCAGGTTCGACATGCCTCATCAGGGCGGGCCCCCGCGCTACGACTGCCCTACCGGCCAACAGGGACCCCCCCGGTTTGGCCCCCAGCACAACCTGCAGCCCCCCATGAGGCCGATGGCCCCGCCCCACTACGACAACCCCATCCCCCCCCAACAGAACTACAACATGGCCCCCCAGCGTTTCCCGGAGCCCATGAACCCTCAGTTCCCCGCGGGGCCGATGGCGTTCCCGGTGCAGCAGAACCTGCAGCCGGCAGGAAGCTTCAACCTGCAGCCGGCTCCCTTCAACCAGCCTGCTGCCCCCTTCTACAACCCCGCTGCCCCCGCCGTCACCATGCAGCAGCCGGTGAGACACACACACACACACACCCACACACACTCACCTGTCCGTCACGTGACTCACCTGTCCGTCACACGTCTCACCTGTCCGTCACGTGACTCACCTGTCCGTCACGTGACTCACCTGTCCGTCACGTGACTCACCTGTCCGTCACGTGACTCACCTGTCCGTCACACGTCACACCTGTCCGTCACACGTCACACCTGTCCGTCACACGACTCACCTGTCCGTCACACGACTCACCTGTCCGTCACACGTCACACCTGTCCGTCACACGACTCACCTGTCCGTCACACGACTCACCTGTCCGTCACACGTCACACCTGTCCGTCACACGTCACACCTGTCCGTCACACGACTCACCTGTCCGTCACACGACTCACCTGTCCGTCACATGTCACACCTGTCCGTCACACGTCACACCTGTCCGTCACACGACTCACCTGTCCGTCACATGTCACACCTGTCCGTCACATGTCACACCTGTCCGTCACATGTCACACCTGTCCGTCACACGACTCACCTGTCCGTCACATGTCACACCTGTCCGTCACATGTCACACCTGTCCGTCACATGTCACACCTGTCCGTCACACGACTCACCTGTCCGTCACATGTCACACCTGTCCGTCACACCTGTCCGTCACATGACTCACCTGTCCGTCACATGTCACATGACTCACCTGTCTGTCACATGTCACATGACTCACCTGTCCGTCACATGACTCACCTGTCCGTCACATGACTCACCTGTTTTGTTGTTTCCAGGTGAACATGATGAACATGAACACGCCCTTCCTGCCTCAGAGTTCGGTGCCTTTCAGACAGCAGAGTAAGATCATCTGTTCACTTCATCAATCAATTAATCAATTAATCAGTAAACTTAATTAACTCACCTGTCTCTCTCTCTCTCTGTGATCTGATTGGCTGCAGCGCCTCAGGTCGCCCCCACAGAGAATCACTTCGGTCAGGTGGACGTTAACGATCTCCTGTCCAAACTCATCTCCAACGGCATCATCAAACCCTCGCAGCCCGACGCCACGGCAACCGCCAGCAACGGTGAGCCCCGCCTCCTTAACCCGGCGCTCTTAACGAGGAGACTCGTTAGCAGCAGCTGTCCTTTACACTTCCTGTTTCCTGTCTGTGTTGCAGAAGTTGTGGTGGCGCCGGTTGCTGCGCCTCCTGCTGCGGTGGTGGAGGAGGAGGAAGAGGAGGAGCAGGAAGCGGAGGAGGACGAAGACCTGCCGGACCTCACCAGCTTCACCATCGACGACATGAAACAGTGAGTCGACCCGATCCACATCAAAGAGCTGAAAACTGAGTCACATGTTTCCGAATCTCAGACTTGACGAATTCACTTTGAGCTTCATCAGATTATTATAACAGCATTTTACTGTCATTTTAAAGACAAATATAATTAATAAATAGAGAGAATTAAATTAAAAAGTAATAATTAGTTGCAGCTTCAAATGTAACAAACACTCGGCAGGACATAAACTAACTACAGCTGCAGGATTTCACTTCTTTTCCTCCTCCTTTACTCCAAATGTTCAAATTCTCAAATCACATCTGAGATATGAGAGTGGAGATGCCTTAGCAACCGCCCTAGTAACCACCCTTGGAACCACCATAGTAATTGCCATAGTAACCACCTTAGCAACCGCCCTAGTAAAAACCTTAGTAACCACACTAGTAACCACCTTAGGAACCGCCATAGTAATCACCTTAGCAACCACCCTAGTAACGACCTTAGGGACCGCCATAGTAACCACCTTAGGGACCGCCATAGTAACCACCTTAGGGACCGCCATAGTAACCACCTTAGGGACCGCCATAGTAACCACCTTAGGGACCGCCATAGTAACCACCTTAGGGACCGCCATAGTAACCACCTTAGGGACCGCCATAGTAACCACCTTAGGAACTGCCTTAGGAACCGCCATAGTAACCACCCTAGGAACTGCCTTAGGAACCGCCATAGTAACCACCCTAGGAACTGCCTTAGGAACCACCATAGTAACCACCCTAGGAACTGCCATAGTAATCACCTTAGCAACCAGAGCTACAGCAGTGAGCAGGTTGAACTCAGCTTGTGTGTGTTTTTGTGTCTCAGGCGTTACGAGAGCGTGGTGACGAAGCTGTACTCGGGGAACCAGTGCTGTCTGTGCAGCATGAGGTTCACCGCGGCTCAGACCGACATGTACGCCGACCACCTGGACTGGCACTTCAGACAGAACCACGCCGGCAAGGTGGCCAGCAAGAAGATCACACACCGCCGCTGGTACTACAGTCTCACGGTGAGTACAGTGTTAGTACTTTTACTGCAGTAGAAAGTATCAGAGTACTTCCTTCCTTCTTTCCTTTCCTTTCCTTCCCCCCTCCTTTCCTTCCTTCTTTCCTTCCTCCCTTCTTCCTTCCCTCCTTCCTTCCTCCCTCCTTTCCCTCCTTCCTTCCTTCCTTCTTTCCTTTCCTTTCCTCCCTTCCTTCCTTCCTTCTTTCCATTCCTTCCTTCTTCCTTCCCTCCTTTCCTTCTGCCCTTCCTCCTTTCCTCCCTTCTTTCTTCCCTCCCTTCCTCCTTTCCTTCCTTCCTTCTTTCCTTTCCTTTCCTTTCTTCTTCCTTCCCTCCTTCCTCCCTCCCTTCCGTACTCATCAAACTTGGTCTCTTTGTGTTTTCAGGACTGGATCGAGTTCGAGGAGATCGCCGACCTGGAGGAGCGAGCGAAGAGTCTGTTCTTTGAGAAGGAGAACGAGGAGGAGGTGCAGAAGAGTCAGGCGGCGGCCAAGGAGAAAGAACTTCCCATGGTCAAAGCAACCAAAGATCAAGTCGGAGAGGCGAGTACAGCTCTGAACACACTGAGAGAGGAGGGAGGGAAGGAAGGAAGGAGGAAAGAGAGAAGGAGGGAGGAAAGAAAGAGGAGGGAGGAAGGGAAGGAGAAAAGAGAAGGAGGGAGGGTAGGAAGAACAGAGGGAGGGAGGGAGGGAGGAAGGAAGGAAGGAAGGAAGGAAGGAAGGAAGGAAGGAAGGAAGGAAGAAAGAAGAGAGGGAAAGGAGGGAGGAAAGAAAGAGGGGGGAGGAATGAAAAGAAGGAAGGAGGGAAGGAAAGAAAGAGAGGAGGGAGGAAGGAAGGAGGGAGGGGAGGAAAGAAAGAGGAGGAAGGAAGGAAGGAGGGAGGGGAGGAAAGAGGGAGGGGAGGAAAGAAAGAGAGGAGGAAGGAAGAAGGGAGGGGAGGAAAGGAGGGAGGGAAGGAAAGAGAGGAGGGAGGGAGGAAAGAAAGAGGAGGGAGGGAGGAAAGAGAGGGGGGAGGCAGGGAGGAATGGAAGGGAGGGGAGGAAAGAAAAAGAGGAGGGTGGAAGGAAAGGGAAGGAAGGAAGGAAGAAGGGAGGGAAGGAAAGAAAGAGGATGGAGGAAGGAAAGGAAGGGAGGGAAGGAAAGAAAGAGGAGGGAGGAAAGGAAAGAAGGGAGGAAAGCTTCCAGTTGAGTTGTGACCAAACTGAACAGAGAGTTAAACTTTGATGTGTTTTGTTGTTTTCAGTCGTGTGAAATCTGTCAGGAGGCGTTTGAGACGTACTGGGTGGAGGAAGAGGAGGACTGGTTCCTGAAGGACGCCGTGCGGGTCGATGACAAGGTACCATGACATCATCAGACGTCACACACACACACACACACACACACACACAGAAACACACACACACACACACGGAGGCTGTTTAGTGTGTGTGAGGCTGCAGGTTATAAAGTGATAGAAGTTAAACACAGACTAATAATAACTTTATTCATACAGACCCTTTCACAATAAAATGCAGCTCAGTGTTTTTAACTCAAAACAAGAACAGTTAAAAAACACTAAAATAAGATGAGCTGATCTTCACGGTGATAAATGTCAGTGAAGTTTTTTATATCAAATCTTTTATAGAAATATTTTTAATTTAAATATTAACAATTATAAACGTGGTGTGGAAAGGAGGGAGGAAAGAAAGAGAGGAGGGAGGAAAGAAAGGAAGGAAAAAGGGGTCAAACTAATTTTTATTAAAGGGTCACATACAGACCAATTTGATCTCATGTGGGCCGGATCATTAGGAAGATGGAGGGAAGGAAGGAAGGAAGGAAGGAAATACAAGCAAAAGGAAGGAGGGAAGGAAGGAAAGACGGGTAAAGGAAGGAAAGACAGACGAAGGGAAGGAAGGAAGGAAAGACAGGCAAAAGGAAGGAGGGAAGGAAGGAATGACAGGCAAAAGAAAGGTAGGAAGGAAGGACAGAAGGGAGGACGGAAAGTGGGCACACAAAATAATAAAAATCTAATCATGTTGAATGTTTTGTCATCGTTAAGATTCGATCTGCAGCCAATTATTGATCAACAGAAGATCAATAAATGTTTTTTTTGTCTCCTCAGAACTTCCATCCTTCCTGTTTCGAAGATTATAAAAACGTAAGTAAAAAAAATAAATAAATAAAAAACTCTTAAAATCAAACGATGTATAATCTCTAACCTGCCGTGTGATTCATTGTTTGTCCTCAGACGTCGTCGTATCTCGACGTCACGCCGTCGCCCAACAAGCTGCTCGCCGACCATCCGCTGAGCGCCTTCATCAAGACCGAGGAAGAAGAAGAGGAGGAGACTTCCTGTGACGTCGCCGCCGCCGCCTCAGTGAAACAGGAAGTGGATCTTGAGGGCGGCGATCTTCCCGAAGTGAAGAAAGAGGAGAGCGATGTTTTAACGGAGGCGACGGACGGAGCCGCGGCGCCGTGAACTCGCTGCTTCACTTTTCTGTTTTTTTTTTAAAGGAAAAGTGTTTTTTTTGTTTTTGGCGTGCGGGGGCGGGGCCTCGGCAGGAAACTCGGGGGCGGGGCCTCGACAGGAAACACTTGAATACATTTTTGTATTTGGACGTTTGAACGACCGTTTTCAGGGTCTCGGCTTTTTTCTGAACTGATGAAAAAATAAAAAATCTACAAATGTTTTTTTTTTTGTTTTTGAGTTTAAAAAACCAACAAACTGTAAATGATTTAATTTATAAATTAAAGTATTTTTTGTACCTCTGGTGTAACGCTGATTGTTTGCCCCCTGTTACGGTTTGATTGACGGGTTGTTTTCAGGTAAGCTTCTTCTGATTGGACGACTGAAGACCGGACGCTCTTCAGGACGACGCACGTTTGATTTTCTCGAGATGAAAAAATTGAATAAAGAGTCTGAAACTTTGTGTTTGTGTGAACATGATTATTGATTATTGATTATTGGTCTGAAGACTCGTTTTATGTTCATTTAGGTTCCAAATAAATCAATAAAGGTTCAGTGGGTTTAAAACTCTTCTTCTCTTGTTTTTATTTGAACAGAAAAACGAAGCTGATGAAATATGATTAATCCTCCTGTTGTCTTTGAGTCAAGGAAGGGAAGGGAGGGAGGGAAGGAAAGAGAAGGAGGGAGGAAAGGAAAGAGAAGGAGGGAGGAAAGGAAAGAGAAGGAGGGAGGAAAGGAAAGAGAAGGAGGGAGGAAAGGAAAGAGAAGGAGGGAGGAAAGGAAAGAGAAGGAGGGAGGAAAGGAAAGAAAGAGGAGGGAGGGAGGGAAGGAAAGGAGGAAAGAGAAGGAGGGAGGAAGGAAGGAAAGATGGAAGGGAGGGAGGGAAGGAAGAAGGGAGGAAAGAGAAGGAGGGAAGGAAAGGAAGGAAGAGTAATACTGCATACTACATCACTATAATACTGCAGTACTTTTACTGTAATACTGCATACTACATCACTATAATACTGCAGTACTTTTACTGTAATACTGCATACTACATCACTATAGTACTGCAGTACTTTTACTTGTAATGGAGTATTTGTACATGAGTGTATTAGTAGTTTTACTGCAGTAAAGTATCAGAGTACTTCTTCCAGTACTGTTAGTAGTAATAATATGAAGCTAACAGCAGCAGTTCTTCTTTAAGCAGCCTGCTGAATGAAACCTGAGGCCTTTTATTTCTCTAGTTCAACTTTCAAAGACTCTTATTGTGAAAAGCAGCTGGCTCAGGTCTCTTCTTTAACTACATCACTCATAATGTTACACAATGTTTGATTTCTACTGAGACACACTGCAACCAAACATTCAATCAGTGCTGCGACTGAGACTGTCTCTGTATGACTGAGAGGACTTCATTTAACCAACGATTACATGCTGCTACCGCCATCTACTGGTCAAAAATAAGGATTACAGCGCCACTCATTCATGTTACATGCTGCTACCGCCATCTACTGGTCAAAAATAAGCATTACAGCGCCACTCATTCATGTTACATGCTGCTACCGCCATCTACTGGTCAAAAGTAAGGATTACAGCGCCACTCATTCATGTTACATGCTGCTACCGCCATCTACTGGTCAAAAATAAGCATTACAGCGCCACTCATTCATGTTACATGCTGCTACCGCCATCTACTGGTCAAAAGTAGTATAACTAAGCAGGGTTACTAACTTCAACTGAAATGAGGTGAGTTTTCTCCTATTTACTCAAAACTTTTAAAATAATAATAATCAGTAAAATAATAATGGTGGGGAGACAATCTTAACTCGTGAAAGCTCCAAAGTACCACAATAATATACTTTTGTACTTTTACTGTAATACTTGAACTACATCACTCATAATACTGTGACGGCCTCCTGGCCTCTGACCTAATTTCTTATCGGTTGTAAGGACAGATGTCAACGCCTGAATTGGTGTGAATGCTATTATTATTTATATTTGTGTTTAATATTTCATTCACACACACCCATACTGTATGAGTCATACATTACAAACATTACTGATGAACTGACATACATACTTTATTTAATCAAATAAAATAAATGTTTGTTTCATAGTTTAAAAAGTCATGTGTGGTCTCCATCTTTTGTCAACCTCTGAGCCACGTTGAGACAATACTGCAGTACTTTTACTGTAATACTGCATACTACATCACTATAATACTGCAGTACTTTTACTGTAATACTGCATACTACATCACTATAATACAGCAGTACTTTTACTGTAATACTGCATACTACATCACTATAATACTGCAGTACTTTTACTGTAATACTGCATACTACATCACTATAATACTGCAGTACTTTTACTGTAATACTGCATACTACATCACTATAATACTGCAGTACTTTTACTTGTAATGGAGTATTTGTACATGAGTGTATTAGTAGTTTTACTGCAGTAGAGTATCAGAGTACTTCTTCCAGTACTGTTAGTAGTAATAATATGAAGCTAACAGCAGCAGTTCTTCTTTAAGCAGCCTGCTGAATGGTGGACTGGTCTGCTTCATCAACCAGGTCAGTGAAACACACTAACAGCCAACAGCAGGGGGCGCTAATACCATAATCTGTTTGTCAAGAGTGAAAAAACGAACTATGAAAGGTGAATCATTAGTTTACTGCTTACTTTCAAGACCTTCATACCTTGAACCATCGCATCTCTCAACATCCTCACAGATAGAAGTGTGTTTATCTCTCTGTTCACTTCCTGTTTGTCGCACCCGGTTTTTAACTTTTATTTTTGGACTTTTCACTGTGTCGCAGATATGTTCTCCGTGTGAAGCTTGGGTAAGTGACAGTTTTCAGTTATTTGACAGTAAAAAGTGAAGCAGCTGTTAGTGTTGAGAGGAGCTCAGCTCAGTTAACAGCTGACTCTGATTAGTCCAGGACTGAGTGGGAATCAACTTTTGATCCAGAACAGACTCAGACAGTTTGTAGTTGTTCCTTTTTCTCTCAGTCCGCCATTTTGTCAGTTTGGTCTTTCTATAATATTCTCTAAACTATATTATAACTACTCAGCTGTGTATAATAGTCTATCAATCAATCTTTATTTGTATAGCGCCAAATCACAACTAAGTTATCTCAAGGCACTCTACACATAGCAGGTTCTAAGCCGAACGCTTTATATACTGTATACTATGGAGTAGTCTATACTACAGAGTATACAGGGAGCAGATGTTAAATGTATCATCATGTTAATGGAGGTTTTCCTCTGACAGGAAACAGCTGAAGACTTTCTGATATTTAATTAAAAACTGATGAAATGTTTCCTGTTACAAGTTTTGAATGCAGAACTTTTACTGTAATAAAGTGATTTCACAGCTTGACACTAATAACGTCACAGAGATCATTAAATCAGTAGTTTAGTAGGCAGGTGACTGGAGGACAAACTACATGATGAAGACTGATGTCTGTGTTATTCCAGGTAAAGTTGATATTGTCAAATCTACAGTTTGTGTTTTAATAATAATCATTAAAATGGAGAGTAAAAGAAAAGACCAACACAAAATATGTATGTATGTATTTAGATTAATATCAGCTCTATTAAAGTGAAATTCTAATCATAATGATAATATGAAGAATAAGTTGAGGCCTACATGATGATCCTGCAGTCCTAATATAAAGTATAAAGTATAAATAGAGAGGGAGAGGGAGGAGGTCACAGGAAGACAAACAGCATCATCAGCTTTGTGAATTTGTGGTCAGAAAAGCTTGAGAAAGAAGAGCAGGACAGCTTGAACTTCATTTATTGTTCAGAGAGAAAAAGAAAAGAGGTGAGAAATGATGTTGGATTAGATTCCTGTCCAGTGAAATAGTGTGGTGTTACACAGGTACAGATGTCATTACTCTGATGTCATTAGATTAGTAGAGAATGAACAGAGTCAGAGAGCAGCAGCAGGGTAACAAGGTGGAGGAGAGAGGGAGTCATGTGACTCATTTCACTTCTGAGGAAACTCTGAATAAAGTCAGTCTGCTGCTTCAGCTTTACTGTCATCACACAATCCAGGACTGTACAGTGAAATGCAGCTGAGACACAAACACATGTCATTAGAATGAGAGAAGTGAAATAAAGCAGTTAGAGTCAGTTTGTGAGGTCCAGCTGCTGCAGTGTGATCCAACAGTCCTGCAGTAAATCCTCCTTCATCAAGCTTTAATGTTCACTTTGTGTTCATTCAGCTTCTTGCTCATTTTGGAGGCTGCACTTTGTGCTGCTGTT